>CAEGAF010113090.1:0-16330 GCA_903067075.1 Micropoecilia bifurca
TGCCCTGCGACAGACTGGCGACCTGTCCAGGGCATACCCCGCCTCTCGCCCGGAACGTCAGCTGGAGATAGGCACCAGCAACCCTCCCGACCCCCCTAAGGGACAAGGGTGCAAAGAAAATGGATGGATGGATGGAAGTTTATTGTTATAGAAAATCTAAATTAGCTTTAGTAATTCTGCCAGAAACAGTGGTTAAATACATTCAGAAATATGACATGATCTTGTTCAGGGCTACAATACAAGTGTTAGCATTCACTCAAGTTTTATGAGTGAATATAATTCACTCATACTTGAGTGAAACATGTTATATGTGAAAATATATTATTCTTTTGTGTGGGTTTTAGGAATTTAATGAGTTCAAACTTTTGCATTTTATTCTACATATTAAAAATCAATTGTACTTTTATTTGTCACCTGCTTATCTGGAACCAGGTTACACGGAAAACAGTTTCAGCAGACATGTGTACATTTCCCTGTCCCCAGCCACCGCCTCCAGCTACTCAGCAAAGGGGATTGTTGAATGACTGTACAACAAACAACTGACTTTTTGTTTTTAAGACTAAAAGTCAATTGTTCTACAATCTTTCCAACCTCTAAAAAACACTATTCGAAAACCTCAAGTTAGGACATTCAATACTGTGCACGTTGCATATTTGAAATGTCTGTATATGGCGAAGTGAAGTCAAAGTCAAATGTATTGTTTTTGTAAAAACTTGGTCTGATTCTATTTACATGCTTCTTATCTCCACTCTTTAGCAATATGGAGCAAAATCCAGTCTTTAAAACACGCAGAATGGATATAGACCACACATAAAAATGTATTTTATTTAGTGTATTAACAAATTTTACTGTACATTTTATAGACAATGTCATCATATCATTTGCTTCACAAACAACATCATTATAAAAATAAAAGCACATGTAACACATTGTGAACCTGTTATATTGTATCTTTCAAGAAATCTGCATTATACAGCATCTATTTAGCATTTTCTTACAAAAATGTGTTGTAGACTAGAAAAAACGTGACGATCCTTGTTTGGAAAGTAAAAAAAAAAGAAACAAGTAAGAAGACATGCCCCATCGACGCATAATAAAATGAAAACTACTATTTTCGTCTTAAATACATGTGATGAGGGAAACACCAAAATAAATAACAAATTAATGCCAAATAAAACCACGCTGGTATTGAGATTATTTTTGCGAAATAATAAGACTGGTTGGATTATTCTTTCACAACATAATGTTTCTGTTTTATGTGTGCAAGTGAATCAGGTTTCTACAATCTACAAATTTTAACACATTGGTAAAATATGACAACAAAGCTTTGAATTCATAACATGAATGGCAAAACCTTTTCATAAAGAGTAATGAGGCATGTATGGTGAAAACCTATTCAGTTCTAAGATGTTATACAAATTTATAGGAAAGGTTGATATGAGAATCTCAGTTGTGGAGTTGAGATTCGTGTCAATTACAAAGTCCACCAAAATGTCCATTGCACTGCTTTAGAATTGCTCCTCGCAATTGATAGGCCTGTGTGATAACTGCTCCATCTGTGCGTCTGGCTGCCGGCCAACTTACTAGCTACATAATTTGGTTGTTTCATATTCAATGGAGTTTGGCTGCTTGGCACTGAAAGTCTGCAATGCTGCCTGGATCCTGGTAACATCTGTTGTAGACAATTTGAGTCGGTGCCGCAACAGACAAGAAAATAGATCCAGAGGCTGAGCTCCAGGTGGGGAAAGCCTGTTGACCCGATCCCGGATCTCCAGCAGCTGCAGTAGGGCTGAGTCCTGCGATCCCTGAGTATATGGGTAGTCCAGCTGTAAAATTAAGTCCTGGATCGCTTCTGGGTCAAAGTGCATGCTGTAGCCATAGACCTGGATGCTGTTGATCTTCATGTAGCCCAGATTTTGGCCTGGTTCCAGGTATTCCAGTGGTTCAAAATATACACTTCCATTTCCATTGCCCGAAGGCCCTCTGATGCGGCTCCGTAGGTAGAAGTGGACAGTCTCAAAAAATGTTTTCCATTTATTGCCTAAAGTCAAAGTCCAGTTGAAACAGTCATAGGGAAGATCTAATTTAGTCCTCTCCCAGTCTGGGTAGTTGTTCTGGTCAATGGGCATGATCCAACTCTCTGAGTGACTCCCCCCAAATGGATTGATGTAGACAGAGAGCATGGGGTCAAGTGTGCTGTTCTTGGTAAGGCAAATCTGCAGAGACATGCCCAGGAGCATGTGGACATGGTTTGATTTGTATTTATTACTTTTTAGAGTCAGCAACATCCTCTTTCTCCATGATGGGTCAAACCAGTTATTCAGCCTGACATCATTGCTGACAAAGATCCCATGGATGCTGATTCTGTTGTCTCTTTTCTGCAGCAAGTAACGCAACTCCATGTCCTGCAGGTCAGTCTCAAACCCGATGTAATGGTCAGTGGAGTCTGGCACTTCGTTGCGGCACACGCCCTGGCTCAGCATGTAGCCCTGATTGCATGTGGCACAGCGGGAGCGATTTTCATAGGAGCAGGATGCGCACGAGGAGCCCTCTCCTACTGTGCATGGGATCACACTCTGGCAGGGGGGATGCTCGTACGGGCAGGAGCAGCTCCGGGTCTCCTCCATGTAGGAACCCAGGTGGTTGTTTTCACTGCAGTATATGATGGACAGGATGTAGTTGAGCCAATGCCCAAATGGCCTGCAACAGAACCAGAGCAGTAGGTGAATACGCAGGTAATAGAGCTTATTATTTTTCTACAGATACCAAATTTAAGCACAAACATAACCCATGTTGTTTTGGATACATACTTTCGTTTTGCCTATAGTGGACAGCGCATATCAAGTCGAATCATAGAATTTAGAATACAAACTACGTGGGGCCAGTTTTACACTCAGAGATCACAGTAATGAGATATATGTCTGATCTATTAAGGAACCATGTTGCCCTTATAAAAAGATCTTCCATCCTGTAAAACATGAACCTATTTTAAGGACATATCCTTCACTTCTGAGTGTATGCATAAATCCATCTAATTAAGTCTGATTTATGGTGCCCATCGTAATATAAAATATGGATCATCACGGAAGCCAGCAAAGTGATGACATAAGTCAGGGCTGCATGCTTCAATCTTGAGATCAAAACCCATGCAAGTCCTAACATCATTCCTTGATCTAACAATGTAATAGAGGGGGAGGCGACTTTTATGGCAAGAGGATCTACATATTTCTTCAGTTCTGCCTCTATTTGTGATGCATATTATACCAGCAAAGCAAGACTAATGTTCAAGAAATCTCCTTTGATCGTTTGCAGTTCCTGTGTAGGTTACTGGCATAGGTTTAGTCCAAATATATATATTTTTTTAATTTGATGCTAGATAGAGGTTTAAATTGTAACTTTGTGTTCTTTAGTAAGAATTAGAATACAAGTAATTAGAAGTAAGAGTTAGTAAAAGTTGCATAAACAACAATCATATTCAGTAAATTAAAATAAACATCTGGATGAGTCTTGTCAGATTTAAAGTACCCTTTACAAAATGTTTAAGCAGGTATTATATGCTTTTTATTAAGCACACATGTGTGTGTGTTTTTTTTTTAAGAAATAGTTTTTAATAGGTCACTAAGAACTGAATGTAAAAATACCTCGCATTTCAGAAACTCACGTTGCACATATCCGGGCTTCAGAGTGTAAACTGTGTACAGCAACAGTGAGGAAGCTGTCTTACTACTGCATTGGATCAGCAGGACATGCAAAGTCATGGAGACACGGCATGCAATATGGGCCAAAGAGAATCTGTGTTTTCATTCTGCAATCAGCTCTATGTATATTAGTTTATTTCACTTGGATCAATGTCACACATAAACTTTTTTCTGCTTCAGGTTCAGTTTACACCTGTGGGGAAAAAATATTTTCCCCTGAAGATGCACTATAGCTTGTTCCATTAGAAGCAACATTCATTTGACAAATAAAAGCACACCAATTCTTCTGCAGAGCTTCATTATGACTGTTCTGACACCTCCACACCAACAGCGCAGCAGAAAGCGGTACATATAGCTTTTGTGCCTACGATACTTTTTTTCCTGCTTTGTCCTTGTATGAAAAGGCCCCTGATGCCTCAGTACTAAAATAATAGCACTGAGCCATGAATGTGGTTTTTGGATATATGCAGGATTTAAATGGGATGGTTTTAAAAATTCAAGTATTAAAATTACTATTTAAAAAAAAACTGGTAGGGTTGCGTAAAATCAAGAAAATTACCCTTATATAGATAAGGGATTGGATGAAATGCATTAAAATCCCCAATTAAAGTGATTATGTAAAAATATCAAAGTGGATTTCATAGAAATTGCATAAGAATTGCTCTCTTTCTTCATCTTATCACATAGTCTTCAATGTAATCATATGCTTTAGTTCATCATAACCATCAGCCTAATTCCAGTTAAACTGTAAACTAAAAAAGAAGTCAAACCACTTAAAATTTCTATCACTGTCCTCATGCAGTTTTAATATCCTGAAATGCCAAAGACGGCACAGGCTATTCTACAGCCATATCGAGGTCAGTACTTTGACTACCATTATCACTCTGAACTCTACCACAGTGTGCTGTCAATTTGCATGGGAAGACCAGGAGACATTCCAAAGGGAATTACCCTAAAGTTAATTTTTCTTCCTTGAAGAGAATCCATCAGTTTGAGAAAATGTATTGTGAAACAGTCCTAAAAGGTTTGATCAGTGTGTAAGGCTCCCAACATTATGACAGAGCAACAATAACAATAATGTTTTGCCCTGTTTTAATAACCACATACTTTGGACCTACAAGAAATCACAGATGGTGTAGAGTCAGTATCCCTGCTTAGGTTTCCCAATGATGTTTTATAAAAACAAGATAAACAAATGTTTTAAATACATTTTTTTATTTGTTCTAATCATACAACAGTGATATCTTGACCCCAAAGTGTAAAGTGAAAATCATTATTTCTCCATCGTTACTTAAGAGATGTTGAATGTTAGACATGTTGCACATCTTTGTCAGTACAAAGAAAGCTAGGAAGAAAAGCTAACATCACAAAGAAGCTGTGGTTATATTAAAGTTCACTCAGTCCACTATGCTAGTTTCAGGAGGGGTTTTAAAGATGTAAAAAATGTGGACTGTTAATGTTAGGCTACTGATAATATTTTGAGATCAATTTGTCCATGTGTTCATTTTATTTCAGACCATTTTCAAGAAACAAAACAATCAGATAGCAAGACAACAAAGCGGAATCAACAAAATAAATAGAGATAGAGCAAACAAATGAGCATAAATAAATAATTTGGCCCCTCTGCCTGTATTTATCAGTTCCGTGTCCAAAAAGGAGTGATTAGAATAAATTCTTATGTAATTCCTCTCAGTTTTCCTTTTAAACTTCTGGGGGCGGGGTTGGTCAGTCAGGTTTGATTCATATCTCTTCTTTACTCAAACAAAATCTCGGACAGTTAAAATGATAACTGTAAATAAGCACAGAATTATATTCTAAATTCAGTAAAACTCTTAGATTCAAACAAACAAAGACAAATCTATGGCCCACCATAAATCTGAATTCAGTAAAACATAGATTCAAACAAAGAAAAATCAATTTATGACCAAATATAAATCTTATATTCCCCCTTTAATAATCTATTAATGCATCTGATTCATATAGTCCTCTCTTCATCCCCACTGTACATTGATCAAAGACCATTTCTTTATACTTTGCTTTAAGTAATTTTAGGTTTTCACACTGCTTCAGCTTCACATTTAAACTATCCCACAGCTCAACTTCATATATGAAGACAGAAAAGGTTCTGTTTATGGTATGTGTTGTAGTGTTTTAAAATGTAAGTTACTCATAAAGTTATATCCTCCTTCTCAAACCTTAAATATGTTCCATATGTTATCTGGTCATGTGTTGTTTCCTGCACAAAACACGCCTTGTACTGTGTGGAATTTAACCAAACCTGTAAACCTAAGTAATGTGGCCTGCAAGAAAAGTGAGTTGGTATGATGAGGACATCTAACCTTGTGAATGATGTGTAGCAGTCTTTTCTTATATTTAGTATGATCAACAGCAGCAGTGAAGGAATGTAATTGTTGCATCAACCATCTAAACACTATGTTGAGTATTGGAAGATTAATGCAGAGTATGCAGTATGGATTGTATTATGATCCAGAAAAGGTTTTGCTTTATTGAGGATTGAAATATTTCTCGACAGTTTAGATTTTAAATGCTTAATATGTTTTTTGAAGATTAACTGATTGTCTATTAACACCCAAAAACTTTAATTTTGTTAACTTTTTCAATTGGAATCCTATCTATTTGAACCTTTACATCCTTGTTTTTAATCGTAGTTTCTAAATAGCACAATTTTAGTTTTACTTAAGTTTAAAGACAGTTTACTAAGGAAATTGTATGAACAAAGTGTTTTGTGTTACAAAGAGAACCTACCAGGACACATTCTGAAGATGAGTAGGGAGATAAATGCTATGATATCTTTAAAGATCTTGAGACGAGACAATTACTGAGGATTGTAGTTCAACCTCCCAAACCCCAGACTATTGTCTTAAAAGGATATTTGCTTAAACTCAAGAAAAAAATCTGCACTGTTACATCCTGCTTACTACAACTCCCATTTACTTTTCACTCCATCTTAAAGCAATAATGAGCACTATAAATGTATAACTCACTGGAGCAAACTACAACAAAGAATTCAGAATTTCTAGTTATTCTGTAATGTCTATTAAGGTAGGACTTCAAGGTTCAAAACTATCTTTTTTTCTTTTGTTCTTTCTTTCAAATAATGCTTCCTTTAAAAATGTAAATAATTACACAAACTTACACCAGAAAAGACCAAGCAATTTCTTAAAGTAACATCTTGTAAAAGCTGACATTCTTAACAAAGGGAAAATTAATGAGAATTTTTTTTATCATTTCAGAACGTTTTACCTTTTATGTTAGACATCAGTAATGGCTTATGTAGCAGTCGAATTATCCACACATCTTTCATTTCCACTGACAAGTTCATTTGAAAACACAAATCATCTCTCTTCTATCCAGCAAACCATTGTTTGTGTCGAGGAACAAAATGTGTGACGGAGCAAACACACTGCTTGGGGTGCAAAGAGTTAATGAAGCAAAACTCTTGAACGTAAGAGGGAAAAAAAGTAATTTAGAAAAAGAAAAGAACAATTTATTCTCATAAAACTGCAAAGTGTGCATCAGTTCTATATTTCACTGGGTATTATGCCTGAAGCTACAACTTTACCACATATATATGGATTGAAAATCTCTGTCTAAACAAAACATTAAAAACTCCACCAGCAACAAAGAAAACATACACTCTTTTAGCAATTAAGATGAAAAATCTGCAGTCTTGATGAGTTCTGCTTTTACAAAAAGAAGGTTTTTCTTGCATAAAGAATAATTAAATTAATCTCATTTCAAAATAGATGTATTAAGATTTTCTCCTAATAATCCTTAATTCAATTCATTATTCCTTTTTTGATAAATTACAGGTTTGTAAAGTAGTATTTTTTCATCTTTGTCTTCTGTTGTTAATTAACCAAAATAAAGTGAAGGTCAAGATTTTCTCCTAAATATAATAAAAATAATCATTAATTCAACAATTTCATACAAACTTTTTGTTAATTTTATATTTCAAAATAAGATTATGCTAACAGAAAACAAATGTTGGATGATCTAAAGATGAACAAAACAGTCCTCTGCTCTCATTGCTGTATAGGCAAATCCCGTACACTCTGTAACATTCTTTAAAATACAACAAACTTTAATTTCACAGAAGGATAGTTCTGATTTTGTGAAAGTAAAGAAGATATGGACGGGAATGCAGCCAAGAGATCAGGTGTGACTGCAGCTTAGTTCAGCAGGAGCTCAGCTTAATGTCAAACAATTCATTTATTGTGTGTGTCCGTACTATGCGTGCCTCGTTCGTCTGATAAAAAAGCACTGCACAAATAGGCGAATGGAAAGATTAAATGAGTGTTCCACAAATGCATACATCCACTTCCGTGTAAAAAGAAAAAAGGTAATCAGAAAAACTTTTCAGTTTCTCACCTTTCCCGTAGCATAATAATTTTTGGCTGAGTTTGACATCTCTTGCTGAGGGTGAAGATCTTGTTGATGATGCGGCGCGCTTTGCTTGCAAGCTGCTGTGTGCTGAGCTCTAGCTGTTTGTAGCGCTGGTGAATGGACGGCTCCGTCTTCCAGAAATACTGGATGGCAGACGAGTTCAGGGCGTAGAATGTGGGAAGCCGTCGAACAAAGTTTTGAAACTCTTCTGGAAAGCAGAAAGATGTGAAAAATAAAAATCTCAATCTCTTCCTGTCACATTCAGGCCGAGGTAACTTCTTTTTACATTGCTCTAATTATATTTGGCTAGTTTAGACATGGCAAATGAGAACATTTCTTTTTAAGGGTCGTGGGATTTCAAGTGCTGCAGGGCTAAATGAGAAGAATATTGGCTGACGTGTATGCTAATGGGAAAAGGCAGGGCTAAACACAGATTGGGGTAGGGTCTCTTCCCCCTTTCATTAATGAACAGCCTACAGGTCTTTCAATGCTCTGGATGCAAATCAGTTGGGGAGAAAAACAGGGTGGACATGGAGCTCAGAGGATAATATCTGTCAGCAATTCAGAGCAACTGTTTACTGGATGCATTCTGAATAGAAAGCAGATTAGATTTCCAGGCATTCAATAACAACATCACCGTCGTCATCATCATGATTGGATGTATTGAAAATCAAACATGTGCAAGACTGATTAGAAAATGACCGTGCTACTGTTTGTAATTACTTAACGTTATCGTGATGATGAGGCAGCTGATTAGAAAACCAATTAGGTGTCAATAGCTTCCCAAGTGATTGTGCAAGGTGTGAGTTGTTGTCCTGTGAAACTCGTGTATTGATTAAACAAGATTGTAAGGAAATATTTCTGTGTAAATGAGCATTTGGGTCCATATGAACAATGACAAAGTGTGAAAGTCCAAAAGGTATTAATACTTTTGGAAATTTATTTATGTGCAGGTTACAAACCTTTATTATAATTTTATTGGAATTTATCTCTCACAAAGCGCCACAAAGTAGTGGAGTGAAAGCAAAAAAAGAAATAGATCACAAAGCTTTTATAAATATCTGGAAATTGTAACCTGAGTCAATAATGCAGAATTACCTGTCACTGCAATCACTGCAGTTGTAGGTATTTTGCGGTCGATTTCCATCACCTTCCCTTTTTGTTTTGCTAACTAATTTAAACTCTGTCATTTTGTTGAAAGAGACTCTGAACAGAAATGTTTTTATTAAAGGCACATATTCACAGTGCTTGGACTTTTAGTAAAAAAAGTCCTGATACAATCAACTCAAGTCAATCTCTAGCTCTATGTTTAGAATCATAATAATTAAGTTAATTGATTTTTTTTACCTGAGCTGTGGATCTCTGCAACCCGTTAATTGTTACCATGGCCACTTAAGTTACATTTGATTCAAATATTCCTCAGTCTGTCTCTACAAGTGGAAGATCTGTGCCCTTGTGTGACTGATTTTGTGTAAAAAGAAGCTTGCTATGTTCAATCCAACCCTGCTTTAAAGTTCTTCACAACTTTAATCCTTATGTACATTTGAATGACTGGTTGCACTAGAGCTTATATAGAGATAACATTTATTTTGGGATAACAGAAAAGAGGGCAATTACAAATGCATTAGTCTTCCCAAATCTTTATTTGTAAAAGAAAGTTTGGGTATCATTTTCCTTCCTTGTCTCAGTTTTGCACCGGTTTCTGTTCTATCACATGAAATCCTTTTCAAAACATGGAAGTATGGCATTTAAATGTGATATGTTCTAAGGTGCAGTTAATATGCATATTTCAAAGGCACTGAATCATTCAATAATGCCATATAGAGTCCATATTTTAGGCAGATTTAGTTGTTTTTGTCTTGTAATATGTAAAAAAACGGGGTCTTACAGTACAAGAAAAAAAAATACTTTGTCTTTCTCTTCAAATGCTCTACACAGTGCACTGAACACATCAACATTAGCAGCAGGGTTCTGTGGTCTATTTAATTTTTCAACAACAATGATACTGCGAGCGATAGAGGGATGAAATATATCATGCTTTTGGATGGCAAACAACATCCACCCTTCATCATCTTTCATTGTTTGAGTTATTGAAACACCATTTGTCATGACATGCAATAAAAAAAGCTCAGTGGATATTTGCAAGTGTGCCGAGGCGAGGCAAATAGATCTAACAGAAGCTATTAAAAGAAATGAGGACCAAATAACTGCAAGCAAAGGCTGAAAGGATAAAAAAAAACAATGCATCATGGTACATGCCAACATATTGACTTAAAAGATTGAAGTGAACTTTTGCAAGCTTTAGTATGATTAAAATCTTGTATGTTCAGGAAACTACGGAATTGCGAAATGAAGCTAGAAGACATTTAAAACTCTCATTGAAATAAAACGTCACCGCTGGAAATTTGCTATCTACACACCATTATTATCTTATCAGCCACTAATTGGAAAATGTAATAGCACTTTTAACTGGAGAAGTAAGACAAAAGAGCGATTTGGGTGGAGCACATATAGATAATAGAGGCAATTCTGGTAGTCGTTGCTTTACTTCCATGCAAGACACTTGACTCCAATGTATTTGTTTGTGAGATTGAATGCATCTGTAGTGCAAAGTGATTTGAGTGGTCATTATGACTGGAAAGGTGCTATATAAATTCTGTCAATTTACCATAATAATTAGGCACAATACAAATAACCTAGTCAGATTTTAGTCTAATTTTCATGACAAAATTATGAGCCAGTTTAGCTAAGATATGCTAAATGTTCTTCTAATTGTCTCAAACAGTTTACAATTGATGGATTGTGTACAGAGAATTGTGTTCAATTTTTAGAGACGACATTCTCGCTTAAAGTGTGACTTTGTTAGGATTTGTAGGTACATTCTAGTATAGAGGTCGTTGTGTGTCTGGGTTGTTGTGTTTTAGTTCTGTTCTCCTACACAATAGTGTTCTGTGTATGAGCACCAGAAAAAAAATCCTGCTGTCCATTATGAATTGAGAGAGTGATCCAGCTGAAAAAATATAATCTCTTCAATAAAACATGTAACTCTCAGCATGAGTTCAAAGCAAATCATATCTACCATCAGCTGACACCAGAAACCTAATTTAACAATCAGAGTTATGATTATTAATCTTTCTAGTCAGGCTGTAAGTTGTTCTCCATATGATCAAATGTGCAAGTAGGTCCACAGGGGGTTCATTGGACCTTATTTTTCTTTAATAAATACTGCACTGAAACTGTGCTTTCAGTGCACCTTGCTGCTTAAGTTATTGCCAAGAATGTGCTAACCGAGTCGCTCTCAGTAAAGAAACATGTAGCCAGTGGTAATGGTCTGAGCCAGCAAGGTGTTCTGAAAACGGCTCAAGGCAAAGCTGGAAATGTCTCAAACAGTGATGTGCTCGTGAATGCAGCTAAGTTTTGAAAATAACACAGAGAAACAGACAAGTTGAGAGCGGTACAAAAATAAAGAATTTGCAGAATGGAGGCAGTGTTTGACGTAACCTCCAAGTTGTTCACACGAGACAGTTTGTCAGATTATAAATGGAAATTGAATTAAAAATGATCATCCAAAATCTGTTGATGTCCTCTTTTTTTGTCATGTTTATCAGGAAACATTAAATAAGGCTAACAGACAAAATGGCAATAACTGAGCCGTGAAGTATTATATTAGAGGTTACATCATGTGCTCCTAACGGATTATAGCTACTGTGGTTCATTTCTAGGGCATGACACATTCTCCTCAGGCTACTGGAGGGTCTTCATTTGACTGATTCACTGTTGATCCAGTCACATCAATTGATATGCACTTTTGTTTTCTGGACCAAACAGTCTAAATACAAACACAGAGGCAAAAATGCCACCATCAGATACATGTATAAATGTCAAGAATTAGGTTGATGTGCTTTGAACACTCAATGATGCTTAGACAGAGTCAGCTCACCCTTGAATGTCTCAGATTCTGTTAGGTCACTTAGAAATCTTGCACAATTGTTAAACAGCACTGCTTTAAGCCACTGTCAGATTTTTATTATCTCATCATCGCTTTGATAAAGTACAAACTAGTGAGGGACAGAGGACATTGTCTCACATAGAAAGGAAACAAAGTTTTTTTGAAAACGGCTAACAATAATAAAATCATCTCAGTGGTTTTGCAAAAATTCATGCCTACAGAATTATCACAGAACGTTGTTTTTTTATTATAATTATTAAAACTATCCTATCTACCTACAAGAAAGATATTGACAAATCATCTTTTTCAGAGTTTCAAGTCTAACTAAAAACCTTTTCCCAATAAATCCAAAATGTTCAGTGCACCTTCTACCCTGCATTCTGCAAATTAGAATTCCACACCTGTAATGTTTGTCTTTAGTGCAAAATCACCATATGTTGGATAATTGTATTTCAGTCTTCAGATATTTATCATCAGTTATCTTATAATCATTTAGCATTTAATTTACCATCAGAAAATATGCTAAAAGTTGATATACATTATTTTGAAAATTTATCAGATTTACCATACGGGAAAATATGTAATAGCTAACTAGGTGGAATCCTAAGATGTCTCAAGCTACCACATTCCTGGTTCATACAAAAAAATAAACACGATGAGCATGTCCAGCCATCATACCATTGCAAGCAGAGGGTCTGTGTGCCTCAGAGATAAAATGTCTATTGGTGTGAAATGTGCAAATTAACAGCAGCAAAAGTCATCATGAGGAGGCTGAAGCTAGTGCAAGAAAGTCATTATCCACAGGGAAACTAGTGAGAAAGAAGCTATTAGTAAAAAAAGCTACATAAAAACACTAATTACGGTTTGCACTCTGGGATTAAGCCTAAACTTTTGAAGATATGTGTTGTGGTCTGATGAAACTAAAATTGTAGTGTTGGGCTGTAATGAAGACAATGTTACATTTGAACAAAAACGACACACTTGAGATTGCCATCCCAACTGGGAAGTAGAAAGATTGATGCCTTATGTTTTGGATAGCGTTGCACCGATTACAGTTTTCTGGCCAATCTTTAAATAAATAAATAAATAAATACATTTATCTCATTAATCTGGAAATGTGTATATACAAATTGTTTTGGTAACCCTGGGTTGTATATTGTATGTGCTCTGAATTTAAAATGTCATCTTTCAGCTTCATATTAGTTCTAATATCTAATGTAAAATTTGTCCTAATACCGAGTTTCATGTTTATAGAGTTTTTCAGCCAATCCAAAACCACACATACAAATGTATGCCTCTGGCAGAACATAGTATAGCAACCTGCACATGCAACCCATCCTTGACATGCTATGCTGAAAGTCAATGTTGGTGCTGTTTCACATCTAAGGTTATGGTTCTGCACAAGAGCTTTGATTCAACAAAAATAAAGATTTAAAAGTTAAGTAAGGCTGACTATAAAACCAGTTTGAGATACACACAGGCCACATGGAAACATGGACTAGACGATTGGCAAAAACTCTGAACTCGAGCAAGCATAGTATTAACCCGTTTTCATGACAGCTTGCTGGAAGGAGGAGTTCCCCACAGCTGAAATCTCCGTGATGTCAGAGGTACAGTACAGCAACATGAGCAGAGCAATGTTCTAACTCTTTGCCTGAAGCTCTCCACAGACTGCGTCATGGAGGACAGGCGTGTGAAAGTCTTGATCTCGCTGGCTGAGAACAAGACGATAGCTTGAACAAAAAAGTCCTTGGATCCAAAGTAAAATATGGTCTACTGTCTGCTGTATAATCAACTGCTGTATAATCGATTGCCTGTAACCCAACCGAAAATAAGACTAGGAGTCTGAAACTGGCTGTCTCAGCTCATGCAGAAAGAATCTGATCATAGATACAGGCAATTCTGTCTCCGTTATCCCAGCTGCTAATGCTCACATCCTTTCTGAAACTGGGAAAATTGAGCACATCATCTCCATTCTAAAGTGCTTAGACCGGCTCCCTGTAGCTCAAAGAATATATGTTAAAATACTTTAGTTGATTTAGAAATCACTGAAAGACTTGGCACCAAACTTTGTGTCATTGTGTCAACCTTCCAGATCACGCAGACTTCTGGTTCAAGTCTGCTCTGCATCCCCAGAATCAGAACCAAACCAGGGAGAATCAGCATGTTCCTCTAATCTGAAATAAACGTCCAGAAAAAAAGCTGAAACAATGAGTTCATTTTAAATCAAAGCTAAAATAATTTGCTAAGAGTTGATAACTAATGACCAGAACATCAATTAATTTCGTCTTCATGGAAATATTTTATGGTGATGATTTTGATGACATTCGAGAAAATTTAATATGTGTTCCTTGCTTGTTCTTTTATGTTTTCTTATTTTATATCCCCTTCAATTTACTTGTTTCTGAAATTTGCTATACAGATAAACTTCTTTTGCCTAAGAAGTGACCCACCATTAGTCCTGCTGTGGTTTCTACACAGTCCACTATGTTCATACCGCGGTCGGTCAGAGCACACCACCTACACTCACACACATTTATTATATGTATTAGTGGTTCTTAAATATGAGACTTAGATGAGTTGGCAGCAGCCTCAATTTCCCCCTATAGTAATTTAATAGTTTTCTTCTTTTCTTTCATTTTTTACTTAGTAGTTAAACTAAATCTTACTAGCATAGTTAGAGTTTCTTGACAAAAGTATTTAAACTGAATCTTTATGTATGTTATTAAAATTTTTATTTTGAAGAAATATTGTTATTCCGTATCTCACAAGGCAGACAACCTTAAACAGTAACTCACAGCAACAGAGCTGTTTGTCTATTACTTCAGTATAATCAGGCAGTGCCTTAATTTAGTAGTTTAGATAAAAATGACAAACCTTCATAATTGTTTTAGGTCCTCATCAATAATAATTTGCAGCCAAACCAGCATGATGCTGCGCAACACCAGATATATCCCTAATTTATATTTTCATCAAGTAAATACATCCCTGCTAATTTCTCCTATCAACCAATCATTTCTATCCTTTTCACCTCTTTTGACAATTGAGTGCATTCTTTTCCCCAGAGAAAGTACAACCATCAATCAGGGAGAGACAGGAGAATAACACTGACCTGAAGCCTCAAAGTCTTGGTTGGCCATGTTCCACGAATCTCTGATTTGCAGTAAACTGCCTTCCATAGCCCTCAGATCAACCTCAGGGCAATTACATTGCGGATAGTCGACAGCACACTGGCACCAGCAGTCGTTGTCCCGGCACACAAACTGGCCCTCTTCATTACAGCCAATATAACTTAGAGCAGCCTGCACAAACCTGGCTCTCAGATATTCTGGCAGTATGGCCTGGAGGCCTGAAGCAATAAAAGAAACAGGACAAACATATAGATGAATAAAACAAGAACTTCACAAATATCCTTTAAAAACTGCAGTAGAAGTATAGTGTGCAACATCTGTAGAGTAATTGATTTAAGGCTGATTGTGACTTTCTTATTTACAATGCACATGCTTGGCAACAGAAGCATTCATGCAAAGATTCACTCAATTTTATTTTTACTCCACAGTTATTCTATTTCCGTTACGGATTTTTGCTGGTTGGGATTTACCTCAAAACTTTGCAAGCATGCACTGGGAGAAAAAAAAAAGAGTGATTGAAGCTAAATTTGTTCTGACACTCTCACGCTGTAGTTATAAACTTGCCAGGGAACAGACACTGTTACAATTCCTTCAGAAATTGGGGGGAGTTCAATTATGGATGGCCAACCTTGCAAATGAATCTTGTTTTCAGGGCTCTGAACCAAAACAGAGCTGACAGAGTCGAGGTTGTCATAGTTACTGCATCCAAGTGGGCCCGTCCTTGTTTCGGTCACCTAAAAGAAGCAAAGCAGAGCCGGATGATAATTCATACTGAGAAAGAAATTCACTAATGACAAACAAAGAGAAATAAATATGAAAACAATTATGAAAGGGAATGCAGAATCTGATTTCAATATAAACAACAAAATTGTCTCTTGAGAAAATGAAACTATATTACAAGCTATTTAGACTTTCGCTGGAGGAAGTTGTTTTTGAATAGTGACTTTATGACAAACTTTGGATCTAGCGTTCCCTCGCCCGGACGTGGGTCACCGGGGCCCCACTCTGGAGCCAGGCCTGGAGGTGGGGCACGATGGCGAGCGCCTGGTGGCCGGGCTTTTAACCACAGAGCCCGGCCGGGCTCAGCCCGAAGAGGAAACGTGGATTCCCCTTCCAACGGGCTCACCACCTGTCGGAGGGGCCAA
>CAEGAF010113092.1:0-16798 GCA_903067075.1 Micropoecilia bifurca
ATAGATAGATAGATAGATAGATAGATAGATAGATAGATAGATAGATAGATAGATAGATAGATAGATAGATAGATAGACTCTTCAACACAGGTGTGTTGTAAGCTGAAACCAAATGCTTAGCAGCTCTAATGAAAGCACCGCAGCACAGCTAGCTGCCACAGGAAGTCAGAATTGTGGCAAACAAAAGTTGTGTACTAAAGGTTTCCAAGTTTGGTTTCATGTTTGTTTGCCATATCACAAGCATTTTTGAAATGTGTCTAAAATGTGGTCTGTGTTTTTAAATGTTGACTTCTAGTTTTAGTTGTTTTCTTTTTAAAAAAAGCTGACATTGTCAGAATCTCAAGAATATATTTAGCCGCTATTTGATGTGTAGAATGCTGGCTCTGCAGCATAGAGTAAAAAGAAACCAAAACACTGAAATGTTGTAGATTAAACAGAGATATGGAAACACAGCATCACTATCTAGTGCTGGTCGTAACACTCATGTGCTGCTTTAGCTCTTTAATATTTTCGAGTATAAAATTGATGCTGTGGGATATTCAGTACTGACCAACGCATCTGACCAGTGCATGCCTGCACCAGGTTCACATTTTGTACTATTGATTAATTAAAGTAACCTTCTTTATTCTCTTCAGAGTTCATTCTAAGTAAATGGGGTTTTATAATTCAGTTATAAGTATTATCCATCAACAGTAGGTTGCCTAAGGGTATCCTACTTTAACTATAGTCATATTATATTTAGACGTATTTTATAAGTGTTATGGCCCAAATGGGAAATAGAGACAAGATTAATAAAGTTGGGGTAAAAGCAAAAAGCCCTATTAGTTTAAATTAGACAAGAAAATGTAACATTTTAGGTCTATTTATCACATTTCATGAAAATACTTGCTTTCATGATAACAAAAAAAAATTCCCTTGGCATCGAATAATTGTAGATGGGCACAAAATGGTTTGTTTTTGCTTATAAGATGAAGGCGAGAAATGTCAAAATCACAGATTTGAAAATGGGTTTATTAATCTGCAAAGGGATGAACTGACCAAGAGCTTTTAGGTGTATCTGGCCTATCTGTTTATTTATTACCTCTATCTATGTAATTTTAAATAAGGTTGCAATATATCAGTCGACAGAAACAACATTTTATGGTAGTTTTTAAACTCGCATTGATTTTGAAATGGAAAAAAATAGTTTATGGTTTTGAAGTTTTTCAGCTAAAACTTGGATAATGAATAATGACAGACCGTCTTTAATCAGAGCTATTTAGTAATCTGATTAGATACTTTGATAAGGGTTGATTGGTTCATTTAAATCAGGCCCATTGTGTGGCGGAGTCATTAATAACACCAAGACTCGGCTGGAAACAGACACAGTGTAGGCTGTCAAAAAAATCCCTACTGACAATTTACTGTGACAAAGTTTTGTATTTCACACACTGCGACGCAGCAGCAACTGCTGGGGATAAAGTGACAAGAAATCCATAAACATATTTTTATCAAGCAATTATATCAAGCACACACATTACTGCAAAATTTAAAAAATAAATAAATAAGGAAAAACAGTCTCTGAGAAGAAATGTGCTTTACAGCTTCTGTGTTAGTTTCCAAAATCGGAATCAAAACTGAGGATTTTTGTGGCGGCAGCCAAGGCCGTGGTAACAGGCTTTTTTTTTTTTTTTCTTTTTTTTTTTTGCTTACTCTTTCACAGCTGCAAAGATCAGTTTCTTTCACTATATTTACTTGTCAATTACATTTTAACGCACGTTGCAAAATGTCCTCATTTCTGGTCTGATGTGGTCTTCGTAATGTGCGGGTCAGATAAAAAAGACAACTTAATTATACTGAACCAAAAGTGTTTGCATGTAAAGCTTCCATTACAGGAGCTTTGCATCTATACCATCTCAAGAGTCGATGAATGTAATTTGAAGTCCGCTTGATTACAGATATTACAGCTTCCTAAAACACAGAGGATTTGTCAGAGAAAAATCTCAAAGTACCAACCATGTCAAAGCTGAAAATTAAAAGAACAGGAACGCCTATTCCAGAACGTTCCTGAACATAAACAGAAATAAAGAAACATGGTGGATATATGTATATTGTTTATTGAGAAAAACTTCAGCTTCTCTCCTCTCCATTTCCTACTGTGAGCAGCTGCCCACACATTTCCTATTCTATCCTGCAATTTTTCCAGTTAAAACTTCTTAAGAGGAAATAAATTATTCTGGTCACTCCTCGCTGGTTTTCTGGTGTCTTTTAGTCCCAGTGTGTTGCCATTCATCACTGCCCTGTCAGAGCTCTCACAACTTGAGGTTCTGCAACTAATTTAGATGACCTTTTCGAATATAACCACTGCTACGTGCAACATACAAACATTCACAGAGGATCGTACGCTCAAAGTCTTCACATTAAACCTCCATTAGAAGCCAACAAAGCACTCTGTGTGCACCGTTTTCAAAATTAAAACTAGAAAAATAAAGAGGATATGCTTAGGAGCCTGAACATGAAGTAGTTTTGCCGTCATTGCATAGAACTCTCAAGTTGTACCTGCAAATAGTCAAACAATTTAGTAAGCTAATAGGAAGACATTGCTGATAAAATGAGCTATTTGTCATTATTTAGTGTGGAGAGAGTCTGCAACTGTATGTTTGTAGACCCATTATTGATTGATTCTTTGTATT
This sequence comes from Micropoecilia bifurca, assembly GCA_903067075.1. Classification (NCBI taxonomy): domain Eukaryota; kingdom Metazoa; phylum Chordata; class Actinopteri; order Cyprinodontiformes; family Poeciliidae; genus Micropoecilia; species Micropoecilia bifurca. Next base: position 2,673 of record CAEGAF010113092.1, read on the forward strand.
TCTGATGCACACTAATGTGCTTCTTCTGACTGAAATAAATATTAACATTCTGAAGTGGGTCAGTCAGAGTTTGGTCTTTAAACTAATGAAGAATCTGTAGCGGGAGCTGAAGGTTAGCATGTCAGACCTCCAGGACTTGAAGCTCATCAGTAAAGAGAAGATTGTCTAAATTTCAGCAGAGATATGTCATAGACATTTTTCCATTATTGAGAAGAGTACACACCATTTTTAATGTGCAATTTTATTTCACGATGTAAATTAATACAGTTGTGTTTACTCACGGTTTTTGGACCTCATCTGTTCATCTAAGTGTATTTCAAATCAAACATATGAATCAACTGTTGTTAAAAATACTCATTTTTATATGGCTTATGGTTGAAATACAATGTGTGATTTTATATGTAGTAAGTTTGCTATAAGGAGTTTGACATAGATAATAGTCACAGAATTATGAATTTCCTTTTCTTTTTTTTTTAGAAATTATAAACTCAATTTCAGCTTTCATAATTTTTATTGTTCAATATGTAAAAAGAATTATTCTCACTGTTCACTTACTGAATGTCCAAGAAACACATCTGTAGCATATTTTTTATGTCCCAATGAGGCTCAATCTAATGTCATTTTGAAAATAATATAATAGTTTTTTCTCATTCAGTTGAAAATAATCATCTTCTTATATTATCCCAATTTCTCCTGTCATGTCACATCAAATCAGTGATTTGTGACCCATGTAGCTGAATCAAAATCTAATGAATTGGACTGAATGGTGGTGAGTTGAATTATAATGGTGGGATTCATGGCATGTGGAATCAGAGGCAACAAACTGAACTTATATTTACATATCGGGTGTAGGTGGAGGAAAGAATCAGTGACATTAAATTACCTAAACAGGAAATTTAAATATTGCATCAAGGCTATTAATTATTATTTGTGATTTTGTGGTGAAAAATCCAGGCAGCATTTCCAACCAAAATCCAACAAACAGCATTTTTTTGTTTTTTTTCTAGCAACATCCTGGTTTCAAATCTGTTAGTTTGTTTAAATTTTTACTCAGCTACAAGCAGTTGGGAAACATTTTTATTGACTGAGGGTGCTAAATAGTTATTTGATTAAAACACAGAGATGCAGGCACACACTCATGTGCTCTCCAAATGCACACACATGTACACACCCACACACACGCACACACCGTCCTCAAAACCTGGGAGACATCACACATGAAAGGTGCTCGACATCAGAGGGAGTCAAATTGGCCTTGGCTGCGAGGATTGGTCCAATCAACCTCCAACCGTATAATTAGTAATTAGATTGGGATTAGAGTCAACTCTGAGTGGTGGAGCATGGCCAATTCAAATCAGCATATGAAATGTGATTAAATTAATAAGAGAAAAATTGAAATATTAATGTCCTTTTTTTCCTCTGGGTTTCTGTTTGATTGGTTTGAACTTTGGTTAATTACGGGCTCACATGGAGTGAAAGACTGTTGACTATTTTTTACAAAGTTTGCATGGCTGTCTCTTCTGCAGCGGGCTAAGTGTAAAATGATTTAAACAGATGGAAAACATTGATGGCGCTTAAATAAATCATCAAACAAACTATTACAGTGCATTATTATCTCCAAATTATTGCGCTTATTTTGTCCAATTGTCATAACTATTCTCAAATGGGTGTAAGAACTGTTGTTTTGAAAATAACAATTTAGCAGAACCTCATTTATCTATTGTTAGAATTATATCCAGTGACATAATCAGAGTAAGACTCTGTAGATTCATTACACGTTGATGTATTTCTAGAATTTAACTTTTTTGACTGTGAATATATACCTAAATCTCCTGAATTACTGCATCACTGAAGCGTGGCATGAAGGCAATCAACCTGCAGTATTGTTTGGGTCTTCAGGAAAGCCACAATGATTTAATAGCTACCAGCTTGGAACATAATTGGAGTTTGCAACACTGAAATTTGATTTCCTAATTTGCTTTCAGTCTGTGAATAGCCAGCTTTTTAAGGAATGACCTTTTCGGCTGGTGCCAGTGAGTATCTACTGGATAACTGTCAAGTTAGCACTATTCCTCATCATCACTTGCTCATACTCTAGCCATAACCTTATATTTTTGTAGTAAGAAATGCCTTTATGGGACATTGTTGCATTATATTTTTCAGAAAAACAACATTTGAATGCTCAATCGATTTATTGAAAATTTCTATAATCTCTTAGCTTACAGTGATTATTTTGGGTATATTGTTTCATCCTAGGTCTTTTTTTTTCCTGTGTTCTAGATCAATTTTCCAATTCTGGTCCTCAAGGCCCACTGCCCCTCATGTTTGAATGCTTCTGATGTGTCCCTACATAAACACACCTGATTCAGAGAAAGCCTGATAATCAGCTATCAATTGAAATCAGATGGGCTGAAGCAGGGAACCCCGAGGTCCAAGGTTGGGAAACACTGTTCTAGAGTATTACTTTCACCTCAGCTCCATGGTTTTGCTGCCTCTTACAGCTGTTGTCCATCTGCTCATTTTCTCACCTGTGTTGCATCCAGTAATCAAAGTCCCCAGTTTAGACACTCCTGTTGTCCTCACTCTGGTTGTTTCACTTGTTAGGAAATTATTCTTTTCACCATCTCCGTGATTGTGCCTTTAATTACCTCAAATCATGACAAAAATACCTTTTTGTTGACCTTCTAAAACATTTATGTGCTGTGGCGGCGCAGGGGTTAAGCACAACCCACATATGGAGGCCTTAGTCCTCGACGTGGCCGTCGCAGGTTTGATTCCCAACCTGGCGAGCTTTGCTGCATATTTTCCCCTTCTCTTATTTCCCACTTTCCTGTCAATTAACTATCAAATAAAGGCCTCTAGAGCCAATCAAACCTTTAAAAAAAGCATTGATGTGCTATAACTGAGACGGTCATTCAATTAAACTGAAATATATTTATATAGATGCAGTTCACAATACATCATCTCAAGGTCATGTTTCTCAAGTTTGATAAGTGAGATTCAAGGCACACCCTGAACTAGTCCATCAAAGGGTAACACAACATGCAGTCACGCATTAAGATCTACAGGGGATTTTACAGAAGACGGTTAAACTAGTAGGCATATTTTAGTCACAAGGAGGAAAGAACCTGCTGAACACAGTAAACATGTAAATGTAACACAGAAAAGCAAAAGATTGGGGTTTAAAACTCAGAACTTTCTTACTGCAAGGCGACGGCCCTAATAACATTTCCCACCATGCAGCTCATGAAGCATCTCCAATAACTGGAAATGGATATGCAGGAAGCGGCTCCATGGCTTTGTCTTTCTCCAAGTCTTTCTATCCGGCCACTTCCTGACGTTTTCACAGCGTGAAGGATCTCGGACAACCTTTCTCTAATGGCCATGGAAACAGGAGCAGCTGCACGTTGCAGAAATACAACACGGTGACTGGAGGCCTTTTGATTTAAACTCTACTAGTTTTAGATAATTTACAATCAGCTCCCTTTCACATAAGCCGTAACCACTGTGTCAAGCGAGTGACCATTTGTGTCAAAAGTTTCCTGTGTGATTAGTGCTTAGGCATTAAAAGGATTAATTCTTAACAATAAGCCTGTCACGGTGATGTCGATTTTTTAAAAAGATTTAATAAGCGTGGTGATCAAAGGGGTTCTTGGGAGAACTTGACAACCATTCATTTAGAAAGGGCAGGTATTTTTCCTTACCTATTAAGACCTAATTTAAAATTTGTCCAATTTCCATTATTTAAACTTCACTGTTCAGTTTAGTCTGGCAAAGAATAATGCATTTGACTCTGTTCTTTTTTAGCCCTTTTTCGTAGCAGATGGGCCTTCATTCCCCAATTCCCCAAAAAAAGGCTTAATTATTTATCACAAAGAAAATCCTGTTCTGCAACATTTGGATGTATACCTGAGTGAAACACGCTGGTGAGAGCTTTTAAACAGTATGAAAAATTCACGTCCCACAAGCCATTTTCTGTATGAAGGCGATAAAGTTAAATATTGACGAGAAAAGCAAAGCTCTGTTGTAACATGTGCTGCTGGCATGTTTGGTTGTAACAGATTTCAATAACCAACAGCCAGGTGTGTTACAGAAAACAACAACCGGGAGGTGAATGTCTATGGGAGGGAAAGAGACTGAAAGAAGAATTACTTTTTGATCCCTGAAGTTGTATTGTTACCTACCGCTGATTTGATTTTGTTTTAATGTCAGTCAACAGACATAAAGATTTATTTGCATATTAACATTGCACTGAATAGTCTAATTGGTCTCTCTTCATCGTGACTATTTTTTCCAATCTGGAAAAATTTCTACGTTTAATTTTTTTTTGTAAGCAAGACAAAAGTGTTGTTGGCTTCCAAAGAAAACTCTGGTCTCTGGTATCTCACTAAAAAGGACTTTTAAAGTGCAAGAACAGCCTTTTTCAGTGGCCTGTGCCTAGTCTCTGTCTGATCTGTAAGATGGTCATCCATCATTTCTTTGTTTCCAAGGTGACTAAATTATCTTAAAAGTTTTAAATGGTGTTGACCGATAGTATTCTCTGCACTAACTGCTCTAAGGGATGATATAAAACTCGTGCACAGTGCCACAAATGTATTTACAACTATTCTCCAGTTCCAGAGAGGCAACTGGTCATCCCCAACCATTTTTCAGACCACTAAGGAACATACTACAGACACAATCAGGAACTATATATTTAATTGTTTTATTGTTATTTTCCTCCTAATCATCAATTGCAGATGTAAAAATCCACTCAAATTCAACAATGTAGTTAAGCTGTTAATAATATAGTAAGTTGTACTCGTATTGAAAGCTCTGCATTTTTCGGATGATAAGCTGCTACTTTAGCAGGAAATGAATAATTTTAAAGTCAAAATTGGAAATCAAAGAAGTTAAGATATACCAGATGTACGTTATAGATGTACGTTTGGAGTTTTTGTTTTATTTATTTATTTGTAGGTGTGGCTTATAGTATGGTGTTCTCTATAGTCCGGAAAATACGGTAGTTAAAAAGACACTTGGGTGACACTCGCAATCAAAATACGGAAAAGCTCTTTGATGTGTCAATGCGCAATAAGACAATGCTAAGTATACTGTTGCCTCCTTGTGGTGTGCAGGAAAGGAGAAGCTCAAAATAGTTTATTAGTTATTTCCTATATTAATTATTTCCTATATATACCATACTTTATATGGTTGCCATTTGTCTATGTAAGTTTAATCATTTACGTGTTTACGTTGGATTTTCGGTCAGCTGCTATGTATAAAATTGCACGACCGTTTCAACAAGGTCTGATGAGTCAATTACAGTACAGGAGCATTTAAGTTGTTTTTATTTGCAATTATAAGCGCACTTATGTCAGCTTATGTAGTGCTCAATGTTGAAAGGGAGTGATTCTTGGCAGAGGCATTTGTTATGTTTTATTGATGAAGATGCTTGTATTGCAAAGGGAGGAATAGAAAAACTTGCACGCTCTGCTCGGGGGATGTGATCGCTCAGTACATTAAAATGTATGATACAAGGGAGCTGGTGGGATGGTTATCTATGTGGAGAGAGCAAAGATGAATAAATATTGAAACATCTTTATGAAATATTAACACCAACACAAACAATGAAAGTAACTGAGGGATTTAGCAGTGGCCAAAAAGCCCACAGGGGATACATTTTCAATTGCAGCAAGCTGTGTACAGTCTTTCAGACATCTTTCACTGAGGGGGTAATAGAAGTATTTTTTTTAAGCATTTCAGATGAACTGCTTCACGCACTGGAAAAGACAAAAAAGAAAAAAAAATTAAAATCGCACGTTTCCCCTCAGAGAATCCTCTGTTTTTAATGCATGTTTTGGAGGCAGAAATGCCGGAAGCAACATTGTGCATAAAATATAAAGACTTTTGGGGATGTTTGATTTATGGTGGGTGTAACTTTTGATACAATATTTATTTAAAAGACTGCTTGTAATAAAGATGAGTATTTTTCTCCCAGTGGGGCATATGTTTCCGTGTTGTCATTGTTAGTCTGATAAAGTTTTGACGTTCCCTTGATTTTTGTTTTTGAGCTGAAAAATTATGCAGGTGTTAACATCACAGCCACCAAGTCAGTGCATTTGCTATGATAGTTGCATAGTCAATAACTACAGATACCTAAGTTACATGTGGTCTTCAGATAAGTGAAAATTGTGAATAAAGAACTTTGAGGAATGGCTTTTGATCTGCTGCATCCATCTCCTACACCACCAAGAGGAAATGGAAAGTATTGGATGCAAAGATTTAAAGCACATAATAATGGGACTCTAGAAATGTTCTGGAAGGACACAGCATGGCTCTCTGGCCATCAATCCATTGGTTGAATTTAGCAATGGTCAAAGTCACAGCCCCTGTGTCTCTTCACTGTGTAAAATAAAATTTGGCATAGAGCGGGTTTGTTTTTTAGTAGCTGACTGTTCTGGTGACAAACTCTTAACGCTTCAGCAAAGAAGGACCATCAAAACATTGATGGATGAGTTTGGATGGAAGAACATGAGTACCTTTTCATAGAGTCCGACCTCACCCAGCACGACACCCTTGGGATGAATTAGAGAGGTGATTATGATCCAGACCTTCTTGTCCCACACCAACGTCTGATCTTTCAAATGCGCTTCTTGGAAAATGATCAAAAATTTCCATAAACACCACAATAAACTAATCTATAATTATTGAGGCAGTGAGAAGTGTAACATTTGAGCCAATATCCTCAAAAGAATCCTGTGGATTAAGAATTGGTTGCCACTCAAGCTCATATTTGTACTTCCAGAAATATAGCATATTTCTGGCAAATATTTAATAAATAGAATTTGTTTGGCACTTAATGGTCTGCCAGAATGAATTGTTTTAAGTTGGATCAGAGTTTGGGTAATGGTCTGTTTTAAAAACTGAATCAAGGATTGTTTTTTGGACCCGCATATAGCTAAAACATGGAAAGCATTAAACATACAACACAGAGCTCCAGTATTCAACTTAAGCCGTTTTCACACGTGACGACAAGAACTTCGACTTCCATAGCATACCTACATACACCCCACTTTTTCCATTTATGTTGCAAGCCTTAGGTGATCTGAACAGATAGTCGTGTTCCTATGCCTCGTGCGTAGGAGTCTCCAGCTGCATGCCGTACGCCTGCCTTCCCTGTAGACATGCTGCCATTCATCGCCTCATTACCATGGAGGAGAGGAGTCGAAGACGGGTGAAGGTAGGCTGCACAGACTGCAATCAGCTCCCTGTTGCTGTTTTTCACGCACCACATATCACATCTTAGTTTCTCCACGCTCCAAGGCCCCCAGTAATAAAAGTTACCATAAGATGACAAGTTAAATAAAATAATAATAAAATAAAAAAAACTTTCAGGACGAATCCAGAATTTGAAACAAATGTTTAAATACATACTCATGACTTAAAGTTAATAAAGGATCCGATGATATGATTTCTTAGGCTATGTCCTATCCAAATAAATTAATATGCATTTACAGTTCTTTACTCCTCCCCCCCAAAAAAACAATTTTCAGCAATAAACAGTAGCATGTTGTTTAATTACACTTCTGCAAATGGGTTTTAAAGCTTACCAGCTAAGCATATAATGCAACAAGATAGATTTTCATATAGCCGTACTGCCTGTTTCAGCACTATTTAAAGTTTGGCCATAAATTAAGACCTAATGCATTATTCATGACAACACTTTCGGCGTCTCCAGAGGGAGGGGGCTGGGGTGTTACAGTGAGGATCACTCTCTTCTGCTCATTCTTTATCTATCCATCCTAACCTCCTTGGCAGCTGTCTACATTATCTCACTAATGGTCTGAATCAATGTTGCTCTTTACCCCTCACACATGTCAAAGCCACAAAATCATACAGGTTGCTTATACAAAGTCATAAGCATATTAATGCATCAGGGGTTTCCGTAAAGCCAAATCCCATTTGATTATCCGCGTTATCTTAACTCCTACACTCAAAGCCCTTAATTCGGTTGTTGATGCGACTGCAGATTTTAAAATATTTCATTACAAAACAATGCATCTCTTTAAAAAGTTATGTCATCACATGTTAGTTACACAATTGAACAACATCCTACATGCCCCTCATATGAGGGGCCGTTTAGGACAAACTCTATGTTTTGTCTCTCACACACTACGAAAGACACACACACTCAAAAAATACTCAAATTGTACACACACACTACTAAAATGTCACACAGCAAACAATTTTTTTTTAAAACTAATAAAATATAGACTCATCGGTTTTGTATGTGTGAGGGATATTTTTTGTATGTGTGAAAGGGACTCAAGTTTTGTATGTGTGACAGGTGTCACAGAAGAGGCGGGGCATAATTTGGAGATCAGATCGGGCATGCATTATACCACAGTGAAGTTACCTTCAAGTCAGATATTGGAGCTCCATGGTGCAAGCGGCATTTAGCTCAAGGTTAATCCGATTTATAAACACTAATTTCGGCTGGCCAAATATAATCTGACCCTGAAAAAGTAAAAACATTCACTAACCTTTGATATTAGTGCACAAATTGTTTAAATAAACTTATTATTGTCAGAAATATTTAATTCAGTTGCTTGCTAATTCAAATAAATACCAATTCTCCAAGAAAAAGAAGGGCACAAAACATGCACAATTTCAGATAAGGAATATCTGTGAAGTGTGATAAAAAAACTCAAGTGGTATCTTTAAGCCAACCAATTTCCATATCAGTTAACTTTGAGAACTAAGAAACTAGAAAATGCAAGCTAAGATTTCCGTAACAGACTACGGACGGTTAAAATGACATTAATAACAACATAACACAAAATAATTAAACAAACCTGCCAAAATCTATAACCTTTTACATGCAAAAGTTGTGCTTTAAAGTAGATAGGTGCTCCAGATTAGTTTCACAGAACTTGCTAGAAACCCAGTTTCCTTGGACAACTGGTTTTATGCACTCAAGCTAACTAGTTGTGAGAGGTAAAATGAAAGACAGCATGCAGTAGAAAGATCGACAGAATGTGGAGAAAAACCACAACAATTTTCTCACGGGAGATCTAAAGACTGCAAGCCTGGCGTGGTGAATGTTATTTGGTGTTCTCTCTCAGTGGGAGGTACCGGTCCAGAGTGGACAGAGCCAGACCGAATGCTAAAGTCTGTCAGTGCTGAAAGGTGGGAGAAAGTGTTGACAGCAATTTCGCCACAGGCTCTGAGCAAACACACAGAGCACCCCAGGCTGCGTGGCCTATACACAGTGCCTGATTGTCATAAATTGAGATGCTGTTTTAGAGCACAAACAAACCTTACTGTGAGCCAGTGAGCTTCGACACTGAAATACATCAAAGTGAACAACAGAGGGGCAAAAGAGTCTGTTGGTGGATATTATGGTAGGCATTACTTGCAGAGAGATTACAACCAGGAATAATGTGATGTTCCATTAGTAATGGAGTTGCCCTGTAAGTTTGATACGTCTCATGGAGAATTGACACCAGTGAATTCTGCTGTCCGTTTTCAACGTGCAATCTGCTTCAGAACTCGGCTTCAGCTCAGATTTAGTTTTGTGGCTGACAGTGTGCTCCAAATGCTGCAACAAACCTTTTATTCTGAGGGTGGCACCAAAAGCACACAGCAGATAAAACAAAAGTCCAGGAAGAAGAAGAACAGCATGAATGTTTGTTTTGAAAAAATATACATTGCTGAGAGGAGATTTCATGAGATTCTGTCAAATAAAATACCAATGGATACATTAAGACTTGTGGTTTCAACATGAGAATATATCAGTAGGTTTAAGAGGACTAATTTAGCACAGCCTATATGTAGACCTTTACAGAACTAACATGTTACTGTGGTCTTTTTACATTCAGCAGCAAAGCCCTTATAAAAAATATGCAAATGACTCACTAAAACTTCTGTTTTTTTTATTTAGAAACTGAACTGACCTCAGATCCAGAAATGTTTCTCAATTCTGCTCCAAACTCATCTGTTCAAGTTCTCACTTTATCTGTGTAGTTATTTTGTCGTTTTGTGTCCTGTAGCCATTTCTTTACTGTTCATTTTGTGTTTTTAATGCTGTAAAAAGAACCTCAGGGGTTTTGAAAGGCGCTGTCAAATAAAATGCATTATTATTATTATTAATATATTTTTCATTGCACGTTAGGATTTTATCAACAAAAGGCACTGTAGGTGCATTAGAACTGATCATCAATCTACAAATTTTCTTTTCAAACATATGCATTATATGTAATCACGGTTTCAGACGCAGGAATAGGAAATGAGAGAGCCAAAAGGTGCTCCAGGTGTTTCCGGAGTGATTACAATTAAGGATCTGAACAGAAAATGCATTTTCATTTTACAGTCAAACACTTGCCTGTTTTCATCAGTGAGAGCCGTTTTCCCCCCCAAAGCTATGAACACTTAAAACTTATTACAGAAATCCATTGTATGAAAAAAAATGATGAAGCATGGCCCGTCTAATGGGCCGCGACATCACATCTGAGATTCCCGCACTCTATCTCGCAGTGCACTTACTTTCCAGAGAGAAAGTATTTTCCTCCCGTCTCATCCATCTCGCTTATGCAAATGACTCCCTTAATTTGGTTAGGGGCAGAGTCATATGGGAGATAGGAGAAAGTACAATCTTGTTTACCTTAATGCGCAATGTTTTCAGCCCGGTTAACCAATTCAAAGGCTCATTTAGTCGTACTACAGGCAGGACTGAAAAGACTAATAGAACTTGGATGTGAACATAGTAATGTGTCTTGTAGCTTTATGACTAGTAACTACAAATGGCGCTAAAACACTTGGAATTGTTTACGTTATTGACTTTCTATATAGAAAGAGTCGATTAAAACTCAAGAAGTATAATTTATTAAACGGAGTCGTACAAAAAAAACAAACAAAAAAAAAACACTCGCTGCATAACGCAGTTTGTAGCGTCGCCGCAGCATAATACGTATTTTAACGGCCCCTCTCACATGCAAAGTGACATATAAGGTAATGCGACCCCGCTGCGACATAACCATTGAGATGTGAACAGTTCCCCTGCAGAAAGCAACAATAATGATCGAAAGCGGCACTGAGAACAAAGGGCCGAGGTATAATAATTACAGCTGCCACTGACCCTTCTGTGATAGCTGAGCACAGTGAGAGGGCACAGGAGAATAATTGTTGCCAGCCGAATCCAGTCATTTCACGGTGAACGTCCACTCGCTGCGGTACACAGGTCTCCTTTTCTTGTTCTGTCTCACCCCTGTGAGCCTTTGTGGGAAAAAACTGAAGATTAATTGTTCCTTTATTCGGACTCTGACATTTCCTCTCCAGGTCAGTTGTCAGTGATTTCACCCTTTCAAAGTGGTAAAATGTGTGCAAATGCACATGTGCAGTATGTCGGGGACTTTCATATTTGAGGGGGGGGGGGAATGCTGCTCTGTGTGCTAGCTTGAGTTTAAGGTCACAGAATCGAAGCTGGACCTTCTTCAAGAGTCAGGATCATATGACAACAATGTTTGTCATTAAGAAATTGGTTAAAACTTTTGTATAGATTAACATTACATAGAATGCCTTCCTAATACCTAATAATATAATAGAATGCCATCGCCATCCTCGCACTTCCAATCGATTCTCATCTCCCTGCGCAGTTCAGTCTGGGCTTCACCCATTTGAGCTGGATTTCTCCAGTAAACTTTACTAAAATCAGCCCTTTAACTAGCTGGTTTCTTATCACTTAAATAAAAAGTCCTCCTTATTTCTCATCGACAAAAACACATAGCCTAGAGATTATGGGTCCCACATGATGACCGAAAGAAATCGTTTTTGAGATATAAAATATTCAGGCTGATCCTCTCTCCAGAGCGAAAGTGTCGGATGAAAAATAAATGCCATCGAACAATTTTGACAGTGTCAATGCCGCTGTATGTGCAACCCTTAACCTTTAACACTGCCGTCACACCACTCTTCCTCCTCATTGTCTCTCTCTGTGGCGGTTTCCTTCATCAGTTTGAGCCTGAGAGTCAAGTCACACCAGCACGCTCGACTGAGTCCTGCGAAAAGATGGCAGTGTGAAAGGCAGCCTGAGGGACACGGTGCGTACCTGTGTGTGTGTGTGTGTGTGTGTGTGTGTGTGTGTGTGTGTGTGTGTGTGTGTGTGTGTGTGTGTGTGTGTGTGTGAGGGCAGGTAAGTGGTCATCCAGGTTATCGGCTTCTAGCAATGCCACTGCATCATTACCTGTGCACCTCCATGGGTGTGACATTCAGCTCACGCAGCTCTCTGGTCACCCAGTCTTTTTTCTTTTTTTTTTACACACATACACCTGCAGGGCAGCATGAAAACTGTCACCTTGTCTGAATTTGGTTGGTCTCAGACAAATACACACTTTTCTTACTGCAGTAGGAAGAAAATAAATATCTTAACAGTCAGTTTACCAACACTAAGCACTGGAAATAAATATAAATGAGCATTTAGCATTCAGTCTGCTGCCATGAAAACATTATTTATTCATTTTGCTTGGTCTTTACAATGCCTTGTTTTGACTTCCATTAAATAAAAACATCTTTAAAAGCTTCAGAGATCACTAAAATGAAATATATTAAATATTAAAGAACTGCATATAATGATTCTAAGAGTTTGTGAGAGTAACAGCGATTATTGGAACTGAAATACCTCTAACCTACGATAAACGCTAAATAAAAAGTCAATTAAATCAGAGGCATTTAGAGCTTCATACCATGTAAAATATCAAGAATTATTGTATCTTATAATGAATCCCCCAAAAATGTGTTTCAATAAGTATATAATCCAATTTAATCTGATAAGTATCTGGTGGAAACGCAGAAATGGTCAAAACAAAGTGCACCATTTGTCAGTTCTTTATTGTTGTAAATGTGTTTTTCAGGTTCTAAAATTATATCACTCGAAAATGTAAGAAAATTTCACTTTTTCTGTCATTTATTACAACACAATAGTGGAAGCAAATCAGGTTTTCCTCGATGGTACAAACATTATCCTGTTTTTATGTTGCATAAAAAAAACTTTATTGCACTTCATTCAACCTTCCTTGTTATTAATCTGACCATCAACAGATATTTTTGAAATTCTGTGAAAGATAATCAGAATTCCATCCTCCTCTTTAAAATATTTTCTGCTAAAAGAAGAAATGCATCAATAAAAATTGTCTAATTAAGGTTACGAGCTGATTTCTTGCTTAGACAAAATAAAGTAAGTAAACAATATCTTCCTCTCCTTTGTAACAAACGTTTGGCAAAACTATTTTGACTCCTTAGTTATTCCTCAAATCATTGTCTTGATCTCTCAGTTATCGTGGACTTGCCAGGGTTTTTTTTTTTTTTCGCAGTTCCATCTCATACCATCGTCATGCCACACCGCCTCAGCAGCGTCTCTGTGTGAGCGTCTGAACCATCTGGCAGCGTAAACGTGTCTTCAGAAGCTTCGCTGGTGAGATGGCGGGGAAGAGGCGCTCACCCCGAGGCACTTCCTCTGTCATCCATCCCCGATCCTGCTGTTCAGACCATGAACATTAGCTTCTCAAAGTACTCCAAGTAATCACGTTCTGCCTCGCAGTAGCCAAAACAAAGATTGCAGGGGGAATTTACTGATGCCGCAGTTGGCACGGGGAGCGCAGCCTGACAGTGAGCGAACACTTCATTCACAAACGTTTCGTACAAACAGCGAGTGCCGAACCGAGATGTGAAGCAGGCTTAATTTGTAAAAAAAGATCAGCATGGAAGATCTTTTGTTAATGCTCGTGCTAATGAATGCTTACGCTGAAACTATTCGGATCTCCGGTACGTATTTGCTTCCATGCGGAGCACTGTTTGGCATCGAAAGGTGATTTGTGGCAAATTGCTAAGTGAATGTTGGGGACGCTTTTTATCCTGCATCCTCAGATTTTCACCGCCGAGACATCTGCTGCAAATCTGTGACAGGCAAGCTGATGTACGAGGAAATAGACAGCTGTTAGGAAGATGAAGCGCACGCACGCACACACACACACACACACACACACACACACACACACACACACACACACACAAAACTCCATCACTGTGATTCAGCAACACAACTCGATATATTTTCTTCAAACTCCATCTGGACACAAGACAAATAGAGT
>CAEGAF010113094.1:0-10128 GCA_903067075.1 Micropoecilia bifurca
GAGGATGAATATAGATTTTTTTCTAGGAAAGAAAATATCGATATATATCGTGATATTGATATTATTATACAGCCCTACTCACAATGCACAAAAAGTTCTTCCATTTTTCAAAATACACTATTCTTGATATGGGGCCAAACAAAACCTCATCCTAGTGCAAAAACCTATCAAAAAATTATTTTTTTCAAAATTGGTGCATTTCCATTAAGCAAATTTACTTTTGTAATTCCAATTTATGCAAGATCTGATGTGCATGATCAATGAAAATCTGACTAATGTAATTCCATTACAAATGTGTGCAAAACTCTTTCAATACTCCACTAATGTTGAAAAACCGCAGTGCTTCCATTACAGAAGAAACTCAACATATATAAATAAATCATTAAAAAGCATGCAGTGCCATCATCCTCCTACCACTTCCTGTCGTCTTCTTTGTCATTTCTGCCAGTAGTAACATCCATTCCTTCCTTCAGTACTTCATCTTTTTTTTCTTTCTTCCATCCTTCAAACTTAATTTTCTCCTGTGTTGTAACTTTTTTACACTTATATGTTGTTCAATATATTTTGCATGATAAGTGACTGATTCACAATTATATGTTAAGCATAATTTACATGATAATTATTATTAATTGAATTTAACATGATGGTATATAATTACAAAGGTGAAGTGAAATATATTTAAGTGCAAGACATGATTTATTTGAATAGAGGAAGTCTTTTATTTTGAAGAATGCTTAACAGGATCTGGTTCTGTTGTTACTATCTTGCTTTTGTGGATTGTGGTTGTCATTGGTTACAAACAGCTGTTTTCTCTTCAATAAATACTGAACGGAAAGGTTCAGTAAAAGACATACGAGCCGTTTTGTTTGAAGAAGCTTCACTCCGTAACACCCTGTGTCCTTTTCTTTGTTCCTGTATCTGCTTCTATAGAAACATCGCGGAGATCTTTGTTGTTTTATATTTTAAAAGCATTCCGGAAAGACGACTTTGGTTAAATCTATAATTTTCACAACTTAAAATTAGCGGGTTTTTTATACCTTTGTGAGTAAATCAATGAAAAATACCAGTTTTAGTGTAATTTTCTCCTAACAGCCTCAGTGAGTCCTTGCAGGTAAAGATGGCGGTGTGTCTGCAGGGCACGTATTGGGAGGGGGGGGTTCGCGGCGTGGCCTTCGTCCACAGCCCTCTGCTGAAGCGACGGCGGCGAGTCTCCAGAGCTCTGCTCCACATCACCGACTGGTTCCCCACACTGGTGGGACTGGCAGGCGGAAACATAACCCAGGTCAGTCTTCCAACACGCATGGGTTTATTTGGAAGCTAAATGTATTTTATTTTATTGCAGCATTTTATTTAAGGGTTATTTAAAGTTCTCGCTTTGTTCTATTAATTCAAACCAGATTGTTTTTATGTTTAACGTGATTTCATATTGCAACCAGGACAGAAAATAAGGGGCACAGAGAGATTTTCTTTAATCATGTGAATAAAGTTGTAATATTAGTGGGAAAATGATGCAATATTACAAGAAGAAAGTTGTAAAATAAATGGAATAAAGTTTTTTAAAGAGAGCAAAGCTGCAGTTATAAAGATTTTATGTGATCAGTTTGTCAAGTTTCTTTGAAATAAGCTGAAAATAATTTCATGCTGATGCGTTAAAGACTGAATTATTTTCTGTATGTAAAATCAGTATTAAAGTTTAACTTAATATGCTCAGTATTCCTCTTTTCCCATTTCTATTTTTTGTGTGAGAGTGTGAGAGTTATCAAGGATTTTCTACTTTCTTCGAATAATATAACTACTCTTTCTGGTAATATTATGAATTTATTCTGGTATTATTTTGACTTTATTGCTGTACTTCTTTTGTTCTCACATTTTTAAATATTGTTATTTGAATGACTTTATTTTCATCTTGTTTTACTTCACCTCTATTTCTGTTTTATCACGACTTTATTCACGTATTATTTCGACTTAAATGTCGTACAAAATTAATTTAGTATTTTTACGTTTATTTTCATATTATTACAACTTTATTCTCGTATTTTTTTCACTTAATTTGATTTCATTCTCTATTATTACAAATTTATTGACATTATTATGACTTTAGTCTCGTACTGTTTCAACTTCATTGTCGTATAAATATTTTTCTATGTTGTTTTCACTTTGTTCTTGTAATATTTTGGCTTTATTCTTGTAATTTATATGCAATCAGTGCGTTTCAAAGCCCTTGTTGAAATTTGTATTTAACTGAATGACTCTCAGCCACAGGAATGAGGGAGTTTTCTGCACAAACCTTTGCTTGTGTGTGTTTGTGGCCCAGAGCCAAGGTCTGGACGGGTTTGACGTTTGGGCCGCCATCAGCGAGGGGAAGGAGTCGCCGCGAAAAGAGATTCTCCACAACATCGACCCGCTGCACAAACATCCGACTGAATCCAAGAGCCGGGAAGACAAGCCCAGAAAGAAACCAGCTGCAGGTACGACGGGCGGCGCAGGAACCACAAGAATCAACTTAATCAAGGCTGAAATGATTCATCGGATTAATCAATTAAAACGTCCCAATCTGCTTTGTTACAACTTAGCTAAATACACCAAGTGTCTTCAAGTGAAGGATGGCCTAGATCCTGTTTTTATTTATTTCTGTTTTCTTCAATTGAGTCCAAAATAGTAAGTAAACTGGTTTAGGGCTGAGACAATTAATCGGATAATTGTCAAATAATTTAGGTAGCTGAAGTATACAGACTCCAAAAAAATGCCAATTTATCAAAAGTAAACACATTCAGAGCTTCAATTAAGCCCAAACTGTACAATATATATGTAACATTTTAGATGAAAAGCTCTTCCTTGTCTGTAAATGTGTTTTACCCAGAAGTCCTCAACCGAAAAAGCTTTGGTTTCATCCAGTCCAAATTCACTAAAGGAACTTTACATCGTTATATTTTAGCCAATAGTTTTAAAATAGCAGTTACATTATTTGTTTATTAGCATCTTTAATGTATTTCTAATACTGTATGAACAAAAAGTTTGAGATTAAATGAAAAATTTGTAAAATGTGCCATTTTAAAAAAGAATTATCGATTGCTAAAATAGTTGCAGCCATTTATTCGTTCATTTACTTCTGAATATGCTATTTTCCTTCTAAACTGGTTTGTTCATGTTTCATTTTCTTTGATTTGGCAGAAATCCCGTCCAAAGGAGCAGCGTTTCCAAACCCGAAGAAGAAGCAGAAGAAAGTTCTGAAGCACAAACTGGATAAAAAGTCTGGATTCAAGTTAAAAACCACCAAGAAACCTCAGATTTTTCCCCATGAGGCTGCAAAGAAATCCAAGCTGAAGTCTGGCCCAAAAGCCAAGACGAAACCAGAACCTGAGCTGCAGCCTGGAATCCAGTCCGGCGGAGCCTCATCTGGCACTTTCCACCGCAAATCCAAAACCAAATCCAAGAGAACCACGTCACAGAACCACAACCTGTCCCAGTCCAGATCGGCTCACACCAAGACAAAGAAACCACTCAAAGAGCAGCGAACGCCAAAACCCAAGCAGACCTTCGTCCAGAACCAGAACACATCTCAGGCTGGGACCCCAGCACCGCCTCCGCTGTGGGACACATCTGTCCAGGCCGCCATCCGGGTCGGAGACTGGAAGCTGCTGACCGGAGATCCGGGTCACGGAGACTGGGTCCCTCTGCAGGTACCGAGAAAAGTTCTCAGAGAAAAGTTCTCAGGCTGTTTTAACAGCCGAAGGTCCGGTAGACCCGGTTCGATTTGGAACCAGAACTGCAACATTTGTTACATTCTCACTACAATTTGAAAAACCTGTTCCCCTCCTCGCCTGTGGGGGCGCTGCACCCAGAACCACAGAGGGAAAAGACGAAAATAGAGGACAAACTGATCCAGCGTCAGATTTTAGCGGTTGTAGCATTTCTGTTTTGTTGTTGCTATAAGACCATGAGTCATTTTTTCTGCTAGCGCTACGCTGTCACGTTTGTTTCAGTTGTATTTACCCAGAATGCCCTGCTTTGTAGTTCACTTCCTACTTTTGGAGTAGTCTATGGTCCACTTGGCGTTCACATATTCACTCGAATCGCATCAGTTCGTTGTTTTGGTCCACGTTTTAGTTTGATTACGCGTTCACATCTACCCAAAAGGAACCAGACTTTCTGGGCCCAGTGTGTTCAAAGTCTGGTGGCCATTTGCTGCCACTGGACTGATTTCGTCAAGAATAAATTAAATAAATTAAGTCCAAGCTACTTACGAAAACGTTAGCTACACAAAGTGATAATCTTTTCCGAGATTTCTGGTTTCTTTTTGTTGTCAAGGTAACTAGAAATACACCTACTCTTTGACTTGTCCTATAGTGGCTGCGTTCACAATGCAGCCTGAAGTGACCCAGTTCAGATCTTTTTGACGTAATGCAACCTGTATCCGATCTTTTCATGGCAGTGTGAACAGCTCAGGTCGGATTCTTTTAGAATGTGACTCATATCCGATACGTATCCGATTCNGACTATATGAGGATTAAGTTGTTAATATGTTGCTCTGGTTGGACAACAACTTCAAATATGTAGCTAAGCTCCACCGTTAGCCTAAATGTTTACTTCCTCAAACACTGAGCTCTTCTTCTTCTATGGCGGTTGGCAGATCACTGAGAACGCTGACGCTATAGCGCCCTCTACTGCGCATGTGGGACACTTTCAGGTTGTTCACCCGTTTACACTTCAGAACACATACAGGTCGTATTTACTGGCAGTGTGAACGGACCGGCAAAAAAAATCAGAATTGCCAAAAAATCAGAATTGAGTCACTTCAGGCTGCAGTGTGAACGCAGCCTAATAAGCGTTGCTGCATCTAAATGTTCAATCAAAGTCCGATTAAAGTTGTGAATCCACATTAAAACTATTCCGTTTTACTTCTACAAGTCAAGCTAAAACATTTCCGATCTCCGATCCCCAGATGCTTCCCACTCTTCCCGGCCGCTGGTGGAACCTGGAACGCTCCTCCTCCAAGCCGCCCAGCCTGAAGACCGTCTGGCTCTTCAACATCAGGTCCGACCCGTTCGAGCGGCGGGACCTGGCGGACCAGAGGCCAGACGTGGTCCGGCGGCTGCTGGAGCGGCTGGCCCACTACAACCGGACCGCCGTGCCGGTGTACTTCCCCCCCGACGACCCGCGGGCCGACCCCGGCCGGCACGGCCAGGCCTGGGCGCCCTGGGCGGACGGAGAGGAGGAGGCCAAATATCAGGGAGTTTACAAGAAAGCCAAGAACGCCAAGAAGAAGAAGAAGAAGAAGAAGAAGTGCCGGCTGTGCAAGCTGAAGTCGTTCTTCCTGAAACTGAACACGGGGATGATGTCCAACGGCATCTGAGGGCCTGAAGCGACACCAGAGACTCCGTTTTTATTCAAAATGTCTGTTACTTCATGTCCAGGTTGGATTAAAAATGAGATGCGATCCGACCATTTGGTGCCTATAACAGGTTATTCAAAATGTCTCTTATTTTATGTCCAGGTTGGATTAAAAATGAGATGCAATCCGACCATTTGGTGCCTATAACAGGTTATTCAAAATGTCTCTTATTTTATGTCCAGGGTGGATTAAAAATGAGATGTGATCCGACCATTTGGTGCCTATAACAGGTTATTCAAAATGTCTCTTATTTTATGTCCAGGGTGGATTAAAAATGAGATGCGATCCGACCATTTGGTGCCTATAACAGGTTGGTTCATTCAAATATCTGAGCTGAAAACACGGTTTAATGTTTCACATATGAATAGAAAATACTCAAAAAGTTTATTTACCTTTGTCAATCAGATCAAAATGTGTGAAACATTTCAGACATTTATTTCTGTTTATCGTGATTATAAACCCAAACAGTTAGTTTCTCAGAAATTCTGACCCAATTTGAACTGTCAGCCTAAAGAAACGTACATCCAATTACAGTATTTGGTTGGGACGTCCACAGTTAGCAGAAAACAGTGGTGGACACACGTTAGCTAATGTGCTAACAGCAGAGCTAACTTTCCGATTAGCGTTTTGGCTAACTTTGAAAACATTTAGCAAACTTAGCTTCCTCCAGGCTAGCTAAGTGTAAACTATTTTGCAAACTTTCAGTTGAATAAAGTTCAGTATCTGTGTTGAAGTTTTGGTAACAATTCTTCAAGTAGTTAAGACCTTTATTTTTGTGCTCTTATTTTGAAGTGTCAACTCACTCACTCTTTGGTTGCCTAGCAACGACCCGCTGAGTAACCAGCAGTTTCAGGATCCGCCCATCTTCGGTTACCTAGCAACAAGCTGTTGCGTAACTGGCGCAGCAGCAGTTTAATGTTTCATCACTGTGCATAAAACTGCTTAAAAATAAATAACGGCGTGGAGAGAAAACTAGATAAAACAGGAAAGGCCACAACACCAGTTTGGCAATATTTCAGATATTTAAAACAAAAAACCTGATCAATAACTATTTACATTGACTGATATGAAACGATTATATCGCGATACGTTTTTCAGACATGTCATCCAGCTCCAAGTAGAAGAAATATTTAGTTGTGTGAATTGATCCTCTGGAGATTAAAAACTACCTTTTAGTCTTGAAGATGTTTTCTAAGGTTTATATTGTAATTTTATCTTATAAAATGTTTTTTTTAATCAGTAACTTAAAACCCAACAGTTTGTGGTTCATGAACTGACACTGTTTGGTACCGACGTGTGTTTTGACACCAAATTCAGCTGATTAATGATGTTTACCTGAACCAGGTCATGAATTCAAGCAGTTTTGTTTATTTTTGCACATTTCATTCCTTCCCTCCCACCAGGAGTGAATTTAGGCTCCTGTTTTTCTCTGGATCCTGGTTTTAATCGCTGTTTACCGTGAGGCTGTTGTTCTCCATGTATGGATGCTCAGAGTTTACAGCTGAATGTTCGAGTCGGTTCTGAAAGCTGAATCGGATCTTTACATGTGCAATGTTCAACCAAAGCTCATTTTAAGGTTTTCTCCTTATTCATCCTAAAAAAAACTTAAAACAGATTTTGATTTTTTTAATATACTGTAGCAGTCTGAATGTATCTACTAAAATTTATTTCAACTATGAATTTTAAGTGTTAATTTAAAATTTATGACTGTGAACAACATATATGTCATTTAATCTTGTTTTCCTGAATGTTTTCAGCGTATAAAGCCTGAAATTATCCATTAAAACCATCAATGCATCTGTTGGTTAATTCATTAAAACTGAATGCAGTTTATGAGTTGAATATGATGTTTTAAAGGCAGTAAACGGTTTGTGAGCAGTAAACATAAATAAATATAAATTAAATACTATTTCTGTTGCTCTTTTTGGAGAAGTTACAGAAGTCTATGTTGGAGAAGATCCAGAAAATTCCAAAAGTCAAAAATTTTCCAATTGGAATTTCCAGGTTTGATCACTGATTTCTGAGATTAATTTTAAAACGTATGAGGGTTTTTTTATCACCTCATTTCATTTGTAGCCCAGAAATTTACAAATTATTTTTCTTTCAAGATCAGAAATTACAAAATTTTTTCTAGAAAATTCCTGAGCAATCTCAAAATGTCTGACCTTTTCCCTGAATGTTAGAAAAATCCAACTTCTGAGTTTTTGTGGCAAATTTTCAACATTTCCAGGCCAGAAATTTCAAAGTATTTTGCAAGAAAATTTCTGAAATTAATTTTAAAAATTTTCAGCTTCCACCTTTTTTTTTCTACAGAAGTTTTGAGTTTTTGTAGCAAAGTTTCCACTTTTCAAGGTCAGAAAATTATTTTTATGGGGGGGAAATATTTTAGATTAATGTAAAAATTTGATGAGTGTTTGGGAGAAATTTACTCCCTTTCTTTCATCTACAGTGGCCCTAATTTTCTGCTGTAATGAAAAGTTTAGCAGGAAGAAAGGCGTAAAAAGTGCAGCGTCCAGATGTGCATCTACTAAATACTGACTTGAAAGAGGTGAATTAAATTAATTTTTTATTAAATTCTCATGATTTTGTAGAAATTAGCTTCCACTTAAACATTAAAGGGTTTTTAAAAAGTAATTTTTCTGTCAAAAAGGTCACATTTTGTTGATCGTTGCCGATTTGCAGGAGTAAAACCTTGAAAACTCTTCAGCTTCAGAGACGTTTGAGTCGCCAGGAGAGCAGGAAGTGAAGGCGAAGTGTTGATCAGGAGCCTCTTTGAAGGTTTTCCCTCTTCTGAAGACACCCAGCCTCTAAATATTTCACAGTATTTGCTCAACAAGAGAAAAACGGCTGCGATGGAAAAACTGCATGCATGTTTGATTTCTCCACCCTCTGCAAATAGAGTTTTATTTGGGTTTTACTCCGTTCTTTAACGGTAACCTGCAGTGAATCCACAGTAAAAATAAGTTAGTTTTATTATAAAATAAGAACCTGTGATTTCAGAATAATGAAAATAAAAATCTATCATCAGAATGTTTCTAATGCTCTTATGTACTTTAGTTATTTTTATTATTTATTTAGTTATTATATTAACATGCAGCGACGTATTCAGGTCATGATAGATGGACAGAAAAGGAGTAGATTTCTGCCAAAAAACTCAAAAACGTGCTAAAAAAATCTGAAATTGTGAGATTAATCTCAAATATTGTAGAAATACTCAAAAATGCCCAGAAGTTGACAATTTGCTAGAAATAAACCAAGAAATTTTGAGATTATTCTTGTTTTTATTTTTTTAGAAAAAACAATTACCTTTCTTAGTTCGAAAATTAAAAAAATTACTAGAAGCAACTCAGGATGTTTGAGATTAATCTAAAAAATTCTATAAGAAACAAACTTCTGAGCTTAGAGTCGATTGTTAATATGCACAGGACTGGTTTAACCACCAGGTGGAGCCAGAGATTAATAATGCGAACGCAGGGAAGCCACAACACACACACACACACCTCTACACACACCCCTACACACACACACGGAACAGGATTTTCCACGCTTGCCGTCTCTGCGCTGCTTCATGGAGGAATAATTTGGTGCTTCTTTTATCCCTGGACAAAGCTGGAATCATGTAATCCTCTGGGATTAAAATCCCAGCAGAGCCGTCCGGCTCCCGATTCCCTCAGATGATGGTCACTGTCTTTATCTAGAAAAAAAAGATTTATACCTTTACGTCCTAATTAACGCACATATCACGTTTATTACGGTAATTTAAAACAGAAACTAACATAATTTTCCTCCAATTAAAGAAGCTGAAGTTTGCATCTCAACATGTAGATCAATAAATAAAAGGCTCCATTCTTGTATGAATCTTATTGGTTTTCATAAAGCAGACTCACTATAATTTGATATCCCTATAAAATGCTGTTAAACATTTAGGTTTAATGGGCGGTTGCCCAGGGCGATATTAGAAAAGGGAGTTTAAGGTGAAAACTGGAGTTAAAGTTGCAACGTGTCACTTTTACAAAAATGTTTTTTCCATATGTATTAAAACTGTCACCATGTTGTGACAGTTTGTCATGAGGCAGATAATCTGTGAAAACATTGATCTCCTCCACCTCCTTACTGAGCTGCTGCTGCCGTCTGAAGAAATGCATTGCGACCAAAAACAACCAATCAAAGGCAGGAGGCGGGTCTTAATGCTGTCAATCAACTCAGTGAAAGAATACGCTGAGAAATGTGCTGTAAAAAACAACTCACCATTACAGGAAAACCGTTTATCTGCCTACATCCGAGGCTATGCTAACTAGCCTTAGCATTGGTGGCAGGCTATGTTGTGCTGAACACAAGAGTGATTGACAGCAGTAAGACCCGCCTCCTGCCTCTGATTGGTAGTTTCTGGTTAGCACTGAGCCAGCGGAGCTTGATTTTTTCACAGATTATCTGTCTTGTATTAAACAGCATGACGGTAATTTTAACAAATATGTGAAATAAACATTTTGATAAGAGTTACGTCCTGCAGCGTTAATGTTTCTGTCTCATCTGACCTATTACAGCTCTGGATAATCTAGATATTCACATCTAGATTAGGGTTGTATAATAATATCGATATCGTGATATATATCGATATTTTCTTTCCTAGAAAAAATCGATATTCATCTGCAGGTATCATAACATCCAACTGTCACCTTGTTCCCTCACTGCTTGCTTCACCAGGTCATCAGGCTTAGAGTGATTCCTTCAGATGT
>CAEGAF010113104.1:0-13357 GCA_903067075.1 Micropoecilia bifurca
GTGGGTAAAGCAAAACATTTTGAAGATGTTTTAGTGTTCAAACTCTTAAAAACTAGACGCTTGAATCATAATGTCAATATCGGACCTTTTCAACTGTAGCCTGAATGTTTCATGGAAAACAACCTTGACTTTGTAAAGATGCTGGTAGACATGAAGCTTATGAACAGTTTTAAGGAGGATCAATGTTTTACTCAGAAATAAGATTGTCAGGAAATTCAGGTGAAAAAATGAACGCCTTCAAAACTTCGTTAGGATTAAGATGGAAAGTTTCAGGGAAGTGAAAGTAATCAAATACATTTCATTAATTCATCAGCAAGTTGGAACACCTCTATACAAGCCAAAGGCATTTCAGTTTCCTGGTATTGATTGCAATGTCAAGCTGGAAAGACAATAGAAAGAATCTTTGAAAGCTGTAGGCTGAAAGTGCTTCAATGACATTTTGAAATAATTTGAGGTTTTAACAATTTCAGTTTCATCCTAGAGTGAAACAGAGAGTATTTATGGGTAGAAAATATTTATTGTGAGTGTGGATGCTATAAGCATGGTAGAATCAAACTGACAGGTGATTGAGCCTAACATGGGTGATGATTACTAGATGAAGAAAATGTGGTTGTTAGTGAAAAGGGGAGGAAGAGAGAACAGAGTGAACATGCTGAGAGGAATGACTTATTAAAATAAAACACAATGAAAACACAGAGATCTGACTAAATATCTTAAACAAGATGTAACCCCCCACCATGCCCAAAAAGACTAAATACAAAATACAAAGCTACAATACAGAAACACAAGAAAGGATGTAAAGAAAAAAACAAAAAACTCAAAGTGCTTAAATCCTAAGAACCAAACATACCAATGTCAGACTCTTCAAGTCTCAGTTCAAGATAGGATGATTAGAAAAAGATTGTACATTTATTAAAAATGATTCTCTGGAGAAAAACGCCTCATGGAAAAAAACAATATGGCAGCTTGACTTAAGTTTGATTTGGTTCAAATTAGAGACGATTGAGTGAAGAAAACCACACAGAATATCATCAGTTTAACCAGCGGCTAAACATGGTGGTGAAGGCCTTAAGTTTTACCCACAGGACCTGAAAACCTTCCTGTCACTGAGTGACATTTGAACTATTTTGTTTGCAAATGGGAGGCCATTAGTGTCATAGTTGAACCCTGACCCCAAATTGGAAGCAATGACGTAATGTCTAAAAGACACCAAAGTAATGACATACATTAATTGTCATTCATTCGGAAACTGAGTTATTTGTGCCAAAAGGTGTGTGCAACTTCTGAATACCATTACAGACATCATTGGCAGTCATGAAATGCTTCTCTCTGTTTTATATCGACACCACAGGCTTCTTGGAAAAGAATCAGTGTCAAATGTTATCAGACACCACCCACACCCTGCCAGTTTCTGAAATTAAAACGATGAAAATAAAATATTTCTAATGGTTTTGAGAAAGGAAGTGATACCCAAACCGTTATTTACTGACAACTGAATCTCTTTAATTTGTTTAATTTTTCCCTTTGGGAGTGTAAAGGGACAAATTGAGTTTTTTTGTCCTCTACTTGTCAATGGTTGTTAGGTAGTGGACATTAAATTTGTGACTAACAAAACACAGAGCCCCCATTCCACCCAAGACCACTTTAAAGTCCCTCATCAAATGACAACCATGCAGATAGTTTAACATCAAAAAGTTCTTCTATGTTATGTTTATAGTTTCTCAGGTCAGCATAGATCCTACTAAGGTAATTTTGTGTGAGAGGTGATGTTGAAATTGAACACATTGCTCATTGCTTTGGCAGTTTCTATGCACTTCTAAACTGCAGTCATCATGCGTAACATCTGGATTGTAAATGAGAAAGTTTCTCACACCGAAAGTCGCCAATGGATGAAGTGGAGACATTGGAATGAGGACAAAGAAACAATGTTTTGATGTTTGAATTATTTACGTTGTCTATTATTTTTTTTCTATTCTTGACACACATGCTTTTTAATTTAGTATGTTATTAACCTGATTCCCTTAAGGTTGTTATTGTCAGGAGTCACAATAACGATAATAATAGAAAAGTAATAATCAATTTTTAGATCTCTTCCTCCTTGGTACACAATGCCTTGTTGTTGGAGGGAATTTATCTTTCTCTTGCTTTTTCCTGAACTTCCTGAAGGAACCGGTTCTTGTTTTAGGTGTTTTCTGTAAGAAAGCCATGTGGATAACCACTTTTATTAAATCAAAATCTTTGCATCATATCTCATAGACTGCTTTTCTTTTTGAATCTGTCTTTTTATTACCTGACGTGACACCTGACTGTGCACTCACGTGTCCACAAACCACCTGACATGTTTATGGGTAAACTTACAACTACTTACAAAGTTTTGTCAATAACCATGGTAACATTTTATGAATTTTAACAGACCTGACCTAATAAAACATTAAAACTATTTGTTGGTAGTTTGCACTTAGCCTTGAATTCCCCCCTCATCAGCCTCAGGCTCGTTTCCTGTCACCATTACCTCAACGGTTTGTTTCTAGTTGAGGTATGACAAACGTGTTGTTGGCTAGGATGCGTCAACCCTGCAGCAAAACCTCCATCATTAAGAAAGAATGACACGCGGATGTTCCCTGTGAATGACACGAGGATGTTCCCTGCTAAGGAGCAGGATTGTTGAGTCTTACACCAACACTGAAAATAGAACCCTAAAAGTCACATGACCCATTTGCTTTCATTTGAGTTTATAAATTTTAGTTTGTACTGTGCAAACCAAGGTATTCACAGTGAAGGTTAAAAAAATTCAGTGTCCATTTTATAACCTCAAAATGATTTGAGACATTGATTTTTCTAGATTTTATGGTATTTTTAATAGCTTTTATAGGAAGTGTGAGTTATGTGTGTTTAAATTTTCAGAGAATATTTAAAGTCCTCACTTTCCCTTTTTAATGTCACAGGCATTTTTGCGTTGAAATGCCTGTGATTAAAAAGAAAAATAAACAGTACAGCAATGGAATAAATTCTGACCACATCATTGTTGAAGCTTAAATAGGATTTAGGAGGGAAAATAACAGCAAGGTGCTTCGAATATAAGTATGAGATGAACAAACAGTGTGTGTTAACTCAATGTGCTAGCAGAAAACACAGCACTGACTTTAGAGAAGAAACGGTTGCTGCCTATAAGTGTCAAGTCAAGTTTTAACTGATTTCTAGTAGTTTTTCACTCGATTCCTCAGGTTGGATGTGAGTTCTAAAGGATTTCTAAAAAAACTAATTTAATTCATGACAATTCAGAGCCACATTTCCTTCCAGCTGACCTACACTGCACCACTTGCAAGGTGTCACGTAATTCTGGTGGTGGTCCTACTCCCATTGTAAGTCTGGCTCCCGAGCAGTGAGAAGGACAAAAGACATGCTGAGCTGTCTTGATCATCTACCGCACTCGAGCCCACGTTCTGTTCATGCTCATTAGATCCACACAAAGCAAGATGGGTTCCCCATGCCCGATCTCATAGAGCAGGATCTGAGCAGGCCACACATTGACGTACAACCAAACAATAATAGTCACAGTCATGCCCTGGCATCAGACAGTGAGGAAATAACAACTAACTAATAATGCCCCCGCACAATCAGGTCGTTTTCGTGCTGTGATAGACCAAGTTCTTCCAACGGAATATCCCGAGCCAAACATTATGTGATGGAGAAGCAACTCTTTATGAGGATGAGCTGAGATGACAACTGATGCACATGACTTAATTAATACAATGCTCTTAGTTCTGCATGTGGGTGTGTTTTCATTTGGATGTGGAAGCTGCTTCCTTTGTGAGAAATGCAATGGAAAACTTTCTATTGAGGTTAGAGAGGATGATGTCTAGCGAGCTGATTCACGATGCCATGCTGCCCGTCACGTCAGCATTTTTGTCGCCGTGTTTGACTTGGACAGGGTCCTCTGGAGACTTTATCCTCCACCCACTTGCTGCATCTCTGCCAGCAGAGGCTGGGTGTAAGTTTTCAGAATGGGTGGTTTTTCTTATACATCTATTACAGTAAAGCAGTTTTTTTCTCCAGAACCTTTTCCCAGAAAGGTTGACCGGTGGAAACCATATTAATGCCACAGTTTGTGTGATAATTTCCCTATTTCTCTTTCATTACACACAATGTAAGGAAATGTCATCTTTGAGCACTGAAGAGTTTATGAAAGAAGCCAGTAAATCTAAAAAAAACATAAAAGTTTAAGAGAAATGCACTGAAGCCATCTGAACCATTTCATCTCGTTACTTATCTGCGCTGCCTTGGCATAAATCTCTTTGGGTCTGACAAGCGTCTACATGTTTTATCTGTTCTGTTGAGATGTGAAAGCTCCTGTAGCTGCACAAAAATGTGAGCGTAGGCTGAATAAATCCAGCACAGAACACCCAGAGTACTACTGCTGGTTTATTAAAGCTCACTGGAGCTTTCATATCAGGCACATTTATTCTCCTGCTAATAGAGCTCAGGAGCAGAACAAGTACAAGACTGAAGAGGTGCAACATTTACCAACAAAAGGATCAGTCAGGTGTTTGCTTTGTTCGGTGCCATTTAAAGTTAAACAGCTCAGAGGTAATAATTACATTGCTGTTCCCATTTTCATGAGAACAGATAGGGTGTTTATATTTAGATATATGTTCAGTGTGAATGGCAACTTCACTTCTTGTAAAGTGTGAATGTCAAAGTTCTTGACCTTGTGAAAGCACAGCTGACTGAATATTTTATCACATGAAAGCAGAACTATGTCCTTTTGTCACTGTTTGACCTCTTCTTGTATTTGTGAAATTAATTCCCATGACAATTTGGGATCTGGTTGCTAAAATTTAACTCAGCTTAATGATTTGAAACATGCAAATGGGACTTTAAAGCAAAAACATAAGAAAGCTGTGAGGTGGGATATACATTTTTTAAGTATTGCCAATGCAAAAACTACTCTGCAAGAGTCAGAATCCTGTTTTTTGTTCTGTGGACTGAGCAATTAAAATGGGGAGGAGTACATGAGAATGTGCAATTTAAGAACGAAATGCATGTTGATCAGAATTTGGGAAAAGGTTTCCACAAATAGATACTTGCCTAAAATTACACAGCCAGAGCAAGAAATGAAAAGTTTAAAATAAGTGAAAATGGTGAGGAATAAATCCAACTGGAGGGACAATTTATTTTAAAGTTTGCTACATTTATCTTCCAGATGTGGAAGTAATTTTGGATGGAGCTGAGGCTCAAAAACAACATCAAGTTAGTTATCTGGAGAAATAAGAAGCACAAAAACAAAGGGTGTTTTCTTTTTTTCATTGATGGGCTGATTAATACATTTAAATGATTGCAAACAGGCCTAAAAAACTGTTTTAAGTTTAAAGTAGTCAGAAAGGAAATACAAAATATTTTCCAGTTCTGCCAGAGTTTATTCAATTCAAACAGCAACATGTCATATAATGCTTGTAACAGTCATATTACACATTTGACAGTATTTCATTTGAATATTTCTGCAGTTTAGACACATATACACCCACATTCTGCACATATACTCACGACAGTCCAAGTTTTCTTTTTTTTTTAAAATAAACCTGTGAATTAGTAGAAAATATAGAAATGCATCCGACCTATAAATAAGTCACGGTGAGTATGTAGGCTTCCAGTTTTAGTCATAAGTGTGCAAGTCTACAGAAATTATTCTCATGAAACAACAGGAATAAAATAAGTACGACTGAGGCTGAAAGTCTACAACTTCAAGTACTAGGTGTTAGTGAAGTTATTAATTCTTATTAAATTACAAAAATAACTTAAGGCACTTAATAAATTACCACATAGGTAGAGAAAAGACGAATAAATAAAAAAGATAAATACACAATAAATATTAAATAACATATTTTCTTTTGGAGCTGCACAGTGGTGCAGTTGGTAGAGATGTTGCCTTGCAGCAAGAAGGTTCTGGGTTGTTTACATGGTTGTTTGTCTTGTGTGTCTCTGTGTTGCCCTGCGACAGACTGGCAGACTGTCCAGGGTGACTCTACCTCTCACCCGGAACGTTAGCTGGAGATAGACACCAGCAACCCTCCTGACCCCACTAAGAGACAAGGGTGTAAAGAAAATGGATGGATGGAACTTTTCCTTTGAAATGAGTATTTAGAGCTCAGAAGTCCTTTCTTTCAGAATGACTGTGGGGTTGGGGTTACTGCCGCGCGATTGCGACGTGCTCGAGTTGATGGTCATGGATCCGGTCTCTTTGATGTCAGGCACATTAAAGGACGCCCCGGGACAGGGGCCTTGAACGTTGTTGCAGACCAGCCTCTGCAGGGAGGCAGTGTTGACGATGTCAAAGCCAACTGAGCCTCCAAAGGTGCTGGGCTTCCAGTACTCTGGTGAGCAAATGGGATTCCCCATCAGGCCTTTGAGGGAGAAAGGAGCCCCCATCTCCACCATTGTCTCCCCAAAAATGGCGTTCTGCCGGGGCTTCTCCACGAGCAGGCCGGTGTAGAGCTCCACAGCGTCAATGTCACCGTACAGCTCTTCCAGTATGGCGGCCATTTCTTTCTCTCCTGTAGAGAAGAAAATAAACAATTTTAGCTTGTGGTTGAGTCTGGGTCGTCTCACTTGCACCACTTCTTAACTTTCCAACTTGATCTTTCCTTTGTCTCTTCACATCTAACCTTTTCCTTAATAACCTCTTAATACCTCTTGGGGTAGTTTTCCTATCCCTCCCTGGAGCTGCAGGTCTCCCTTGTAAGTTTACATCTTTGCTCTTTGTAATGACAGTCTGCTTACATTATGCCAGGATGTAATGAACATCTGCCTCTTACAGACATGGAAATAAACATCGAATCTCCCAAACTGCTGAGGTGTAAGTCCAAAAGCATGTCCCTAAAAATACCAAAGCGCTGTCGAGAGCTGTGTTCAGTAGCTTTAGGTATGCTTTTCAAACTTCTTGACAATTAGACAAAGCAGAAAGAGTCTGGTATTGCGTAGAAGAGTCAATAATAATCTCTTAGTAATCCTTTTGCGTCATCTGCTCCACCTACATGTATCAGTCGTTGTTGGTGGTGTTGAATTTGTCTCACCTGTCATGTCTTCAAACGAGGAGTAGGGCTTCATGGAGAATCTCTTCCTGTAGGCATTGAGGGATTGGTAGCGCATCTTTCTGCTGTTCTCGATGGACTTGATGGCGACGTACAAGATGGGTCCCGGAACGTTCCGTCCACCAGCGACCTGTAAAATGGGAATAAAATGTTTAAAGTAATGAAGCTTTAGAGCCACGTTGGGGTTAAAATGTAGCTGTTCTTGCAGCTGCATATCAGAGTCCTTACCCGTCCTGCAGTCTGCTTGGTGAATGAATCCACCAGGTTGCTGATGCCGTGCTCGGTCATCACAGTGGTGTTGAAAACAAACTCTTTGTAGCTGTAATCCCTCTCCTCGATGTGGAAGCTGTCAGGCATCAGAGGGTGCCAGTGGTAAAGAGTGTTGAACTCGGATGCGATGCGGTTTTGGTACTGGAAGCGTTTGCTGAAGAGCAGCTCTGGATCAAACTTCAGTTTGAAGTGATATCCGCTCAGGTGCTGCACGTAGTCCTCGATCACAATCTTGATGGTCTCACCTACAGAGATGAAATATGTAATCACATTTTTTTTCTGCTTAATTTGCATTTTAAATATAACATTTCCTCTTCCTGCTGCAAAAAGGAAACTGACATTTCTTTACTCTCAAGCCAAGCACATTCCTGTGATTATGATCAATAGCTCTATTCAAGGAATACCAAAGCTAAAACCACAACTTCCTCTCCTCGAAACTAACATCAGTCATTCCGCATCCATGGCGTCATTACAGAAAATATCTTTTTAAAACTGTTTGCAGAAGTCAAGATTTCTCACCAATAAGGATGAGCCGAGAGGTCTGAAAGAGTCTTTCGTCATCCCAGTCTGGGTGAACTTCCTTCAAAACGTCACACACCCGGTTGTGCTCACGGAGCCAGATGGTGGCGTACATCATGAGGCCTGGGACCAGACCAAACGCCTCGTGGCCAACAGCGAAGCGCTGAGAGTCTGGGACGTGTGGCGGGTAGTGCATTTCAGCACCAACGTCCTTAACCAGCGGAGGGTACACCTCTCCGTTTACAATCTGTAGCGTTGCACAAGAAGGACATACAGGGAGTGTGAGACACAGATGTGGATTTGAAGCTTTTGTCTTAATGAAATGTGGCCTTCTGCTCTTACCTGATATTTAAGCTTTCCATCCTTGAAAAGCCTCAGTTTATGTTGCCTCTCCAGGTTGTCACCATAAATGTGGCCGAGATCAACCTAAAAAAGGAAAACATTTTCAGGTCATGTTTTAATTTTTCTTACAAGACACCTTTTGTTTAATAATCTATTCTGAGTTAGATTTGGCTACTCACCCCGTGACCTTTAGCCACTGTGAAAGCAGGCCCGTTCTTCATATCAGACTTGAAGAATTGGTGTGTGAAGTGTTGCGCGAAGAACGCAAACATCAAGCTGGTACCCTGCGGGTCTGGAATAAACTGTCTCCTCACCAAGAGCTTTTCCGCCAAAACCTTGACATCAGGTAACTCCTTTTTACCTGAAAACAACAAGATAAACATCAGCACAAAACGCAGCATGAAGCTGGCTTGTTATGATACAATTTCAAGGCAAACGCTTTCTTTGTTACATGCTGGGACAGGTTTGGGCTCGATTCATAAGACCGTTTCCTCTCACACGAGCAGATAAACAAAAGGTTTTATTGTGATCTTCCACTGATGTAATAGGAACGGGATGCTCTTGTGCTCTAAATAGGAATCTAAGAAAACTGGTTCTCCTGAAGCGCAGTTCTCACCTACGACTCCCATAGGGGTTGGGCAGTCCGCCGGAACTGGAGGAAGGGCACGAGTATAGTAGGACAGGTTGGAATAGGCTTCCCAGCTTTTGTATCCATAGTCCGCATTGTAAGTAGGAGGACTGTCAATCATATGGGATCGTGCTAGAATGAGGAAGGACATTTATTTATTATTCATTTATGTTGCTTAAATCTACTACTTGTCTCTGTATAAATCACTTAATTTCTCCACTGAGTAAAAAGCAGAGGACTTACATGTCAAGACGTATTTCATGATGGCATCTCTGAGAAATGAGATATTGTTGATGATGTTCCAGAAACCCTTGAAGTGGGTGAGGATGTAGTGCACCGTGTTGGGTGAAGGCTTTAGGGAGACTTTTATCCAAGTGAGGAACTCAGCTGCAGATGACAGAAATGGGGAAGATGAGTTAAGATGTCAACAGCAGCTCAACGATATGAAATTCAATCTGGGTTTCTTTTTATACACTTACGTGTTGTGCAGTTTTGTCCATAAAAACCGGTGCGTGTGCAGTCGCATTCATAGTTTTCTGAACCCATCGCTGTGCACACACCCCTGTTCTGGCATGGCTCTGAGCAGCAGGGGTTACCTACAGCGGAGACATTTAGTAAAAATAAAAATCAATATCCTAGAAAGCACTTTAAGCATTTCAGATTAAAGTGCTTTAATGTTTCAATGTTTAAAGCACTTTAAAGTTTGATTCTCCAGACACAGACTGGAGAATCAAACTTTAATTTAAAACAAAAAAAAACTTACTCCTAAAATTAAAATTCATACGAAATAAATTTTAAAGTCATTTTCTTACCTCCTTTGCAGAAAGAAAAACTGATTGCCAGAAGTAAAGTAGTAAATGTTATGAGATCCATTCTGTTATGTATTCTATTCATTTTGCGAGCCTGTCTCTTTGTCTGCCAGAAGCAAATAAGAGGTAGTGGAGACCTGACACTACATTTATACTCTAAGTGTCCCGCCCACTGACCTACCTACCGGAAGTCTGATTATGGACTAAGAACTGAAGAAAAAAAGGAGCATGTTACAGAACACTCAAATTTAATAAAATAGATGTATTTTATTAAAACAGTGTTGGACGTTATTATAATTATGTTTATTAGTGTTTCTGTATGTTACTCTTGCAAATTGAGATAGATAAAAAAATTAAAAGAAAAGACAAGGATTCGAATTGAAACAAAATGGATTGATTTTGAGAGTTTTTTCTAATTAAATTGTATAAATAAATAAAACCGATGATAAAAGAAAAGACAAAGAACTTTTTAAAAAATTAAATCGTATAAATAAATAGTTATTCTTTTCATCATCGGTTTTAAAATGTATTGTTTAATTAAATAATTTCAAGAATTTGTGTTAACAGTGTCGGACCAGCAAAATGAGACCCAGAATCCTGTAGATTCGATGTAAATCAGATGAAAAACGAACAGAGTGTTTTTAAGGAGGACGGCAACGCGTTTATGTAGAAACACTAATATATGTATAAACATCAAGATAAAAAAAAATCTTACAGTATTTGACCTAAACGTAATACATCAACCTGAATGCATTTCAGTCATACCAAAGCATTATTTTTCATTATTCAGATGACAATTATATTTACTTTACAAGCCGAAATGAAAGGTCCGGAACGTATTGCAGAAAAATAAATTAATGTTCTTGTTGGATCAATTAAGTTAAAGTGATGTGATAATATTTAAATAATAGGTGGAAAACTTTAATCATACTATAATTAAAAAGCCCACAGTGTCTAGGGGATTGGTCTAGTCTGGAATGTACTGAAAAATACACAGTAAAAAAAGGTTTTGTCGTCATTGCTGTGTCACGTTCTCTATTATCTTACCACAATGAAAAAAGTGCCCTCGTGTGGATGAAATTACGCGTTGAAGCGCATTTGGAAAAGTTCTCTGGGGGGAGTTGCGCTGTTGACCTGCTGAGTCAACTTCTGACTTTTTTTTACTGTAGGATTTCCACACTTTGACAAATTTTACTTGTTTCCTTTTGAATTTTTCCGTATCTTCATCTAGCTCAATTTGATCTGTTGCATTAGTTTGGCCGCTGAACTACCCGACTACCGGGTGCGGAGAAGCGCCTCCTCCATCTTCATTCTTGCACTACGATTATGCTCGCTCAACATGACACATTTAAATGGACTCATAAATTGAAACGCGATCTTGCTCAGGTACGTTTCTGTTTCCTTCTTTATCTGCACACGATGTCGCGCCTTTTGTGAAAGAAAATCGGACAGATGTGTGAAAGATGTGCCCATAAACTCGGCAACTGCTGGAGCCTGGTTTTGAAGGGTTAACGCAGTGGACGCTCACGCAGAATAAGGAAGCTGAAAATACATTATTTACGTGCATTAACGTGCATTTTAAAAGTCCAGTTCATAAATGTCTGTTTCTACACCTAAATTTGACAGATTATTGTAAATATAGCTTCTTGCTGGAGGATGAGACAGAGAAAATCCGCACACAAGTAGCGTATTAGTTAGTAAGAATGAGCTTGTATTTTAATGTGTAGTTTTCACTGTCATCTGCATTATTTTGCGTGATCAAAACCAATGGATTAAAATCAATAAATGTGCAAAGCCATAACACTGTCAGTCCGTCTCCAAAGAATCAGGCCAAACTAGTCGCGGGTGTCGAGTGGCCGGTTTTTAGAGACGCTTGGGAAAAACTACAAAGTTTTCCCACAGTAAAAGTCCTTCTAAAAAGTTCACAGTGATTCATTCACGTAAATCCTCCATAGCTTTTGTTGTTTTAATGCCTCAGAGTAATTTGTAGCAAACGAGGAAGCTTTCTGTGTGTGTTATAGTTTCAACTACTGCGGCTGTTTTGCATCATGGCAGCTTTCTTGCTGTACTTTATGAAAATGTTGGTGCCGCCGGGGGCCGTCCGTCCGTCCGTGGAGCTATTTTGGCCGCCTGCATGCGCTCATTGTCCGCCGCTGAACCGGGCAGCCAAACGAGGAGACCTGGCACCGACCGCAAGTTGAAGCTTTTTGCTGCAAACTACGTGACGGCTGCAGTGAACGCAGAGACCCTCTACGTGCTCTCTGTCTACTGGATGACAGCACGCTTTGATGAGCAGCTGAAAAAGAAAAAAAAAAAAGACTGAATGAACTTCAGCTGCGTTATCTGCATTGCGCATGCACATTTGCGCACCATTCATGCAAATTTCTGAAGAGTGAAAACATTTATGCGGCTAAAAATAATCACCTTGTCGTCTCTTTTGCAAATGTACAAGCTTTACATTTTACTGCTGGCTATGTGACACAGCATCTTTGTCACAACTCTCAATGAGTCTCTTGAAAGTATCCATACCCCTTGTCTGGATGTTATTACTACAAACTTTAGTGGATTTCATTGCTGTTTATGTGATAAGACAACACAACATCTTGCTAATCACAGAAACAGCCGTGAATTCTGGTTGCTCTGAGGGAGCTGCAGAGATCTGTTGCTCAAGTAGTGAAATATTTTGGCAAGATAGCTATTAATCATAATAGTTGTCATACTTTAACTATTAATAAAATAACCGTGGCTCCACAAGTATGTGGATTTGTGGAGTCAGATATGCTCCACTAATCTGGCTTTTATTAAAAGTGGCAAGATGAAAGTCATTATGGAAAAATGATCATTACGCCATAAATGGGAGGCAACAACATTTGACAGAAAGGCTTATCTCTGAACTTTTTTTGGCTTATATGCAAAACAATGTGTTGGTCAAAAAATTAATCTTGCCCGTCTCACTTAACACCAATAGACCCCCAACAAAACAAACAAACAAAAAAAACCAAACAAAAAACCCCCACCATCCACACCGTAAAACATGATGGTGGCAGCATCATTCTGTGGGGAGGCTTTCCTTCAACAGGGTCAGGGAAGCTGGTCAGACTTGATGGGAAGATGGATGGAGCTCCAGAATGATCCAAAAGGAAAACCTGGGAGGGAGGTTCTCCCCTCTCCCAGGTG
Source organism: Micropoecilia bifurca (assembly GCA_903067075.1). Classification (NCBI taxonomy): domain Eukaryota; kingdom Metazoa; phylum Chordata; class Actinopteri; order Cyprinodontiformes; family Poeciliidae; genus Micropoecilia; species Micropoecilia bifurca. The sequence goes on from CAEGAF010113104.1 coordinate 12,834, forward strand.
GAAAATTTAAAATGATCCTAAACATTCAGTCAGAGTCAGACTGCAACATTTAGAGCAGGAGTGTCAGTCATTTGGTAACGTAGGTCAACACTGGCAATTAATAAATAATTTTTTTTTTTTAAAAATGAACTAAAATCATCAGTTTCCTGCGCAACTATAAACTAAACATGTATTTTAATTAAGCAGACATTTTTTTCTGTGGAAACAATGTCTAAATCAATGGATCAATGCGGTCCTACCTACCATCACAAACAGAAAGCACAAAAGCTTGGTTCTTAAAAGATGAATACTTTGTGTTGTATCTAACATTTTTCTGAGAATTTTAACTTCTGGGTTATACACAGTAAAAATGCCAGTGTTGAATTAACACCCAAAAGTGTCTATATGTGTCCAAGTCAGCAGGTGTTAAAGTAACACTTTTGAAAGTGTTAAAAGATTGACACCCATTTTTTTGTTAAATTAACATTGGTCTATATACTGAAATGGGTTTAAGAAAAGTTAAACTTTCCATTTCTGTGTATTGT
>CAEGAF010113115.1:0-24496 GCA_903067075.1 Micropoecilia bifurca
TATATATAAACATTTAAAATAACAGAAAAAAGAAATTATAACTAAATAAACTTCATTTTTAAAAGTGTATAAACTAACCTTAGCACCAAAAGTTTGCAGTAAGTCTTGTACCACTGAATAAACCTGTTAACTAACTGCACCGCATTAGCATAGAACTGAGCTTGTAGGTTGAGCAGCAGAGTTGAGTACGTGGGTTGTGACCCCTAAGCCCAACAATTTCAAGTTGTTAGGGCTTCACAAGCACAATTTGGCTTCATTCATTAACATCGGTTTTGTTCAGAACACCAGGAGGTTTATCGGCCCTGCTTAGAGCTGTGTGTGTAATGCCTGTTAATTACAAACTGTAGTCAAAGTTCATTCACAAAAAACCTAAAACACTGAGAGAATCTCTGGACAGAAGAGAGTAAAGTTTGAGTTTAACAGAATCAGAGTGGAGGTTTTAGCCAGTCAGCTACTAGAGCCCCCCTCCCCACCCCCCCTCCAAAAAAATCACCAGGCCAAATTAAAGACTTGGACGGATAACTGAGAGGAATGTTTGTTTTCTCTTCTTTCAAGTGGCTCTAATGAACCAGGGAAAGAATGCGCTTTCTGCGCTCTGATTGCTCACATATTTAAAGGTCGTGCGGCCTGAAGCCAAACTATCTTATTTTACACCCCAGAACTGAAACAGGAAGACAGCAACGTAAAACCAGTGAATCTGAGAAGGTATCTGCAGAATATCACCCGACGGTGTTCAGTCGAGGTTTTAAGAGCCCTGTGATGAAAACCCACAATAAGCGTGAACCCCAGCCACTTGTGGTGGATGTAGAAAAAGGGCGGCCGTTCTGTTCCCATTGTCAAGCTGTAATTTAGCAGACGTGCATGTGGAGCTGTGAGAACAAGCCTGTCATGGGAGCTACAACTGAACGGTGTAAACAGTGTGGCTCTGAACAGCTGGGAGTATTTTAGACAGGATGGTAATTTGGTGTAACTGAGCAATAGTGAAAGATTTTCTCAGCAGCTTCGCTGTCCACTTTCTGCTTAACGTAATCATTTTATGTATGAATGTTAAAAATATTTACTTTTTTTTTCCTCAATAGCTGCGCTTCAATTCACATGAAACTGTGCAAAATGAAAATACAAAATAAATCTGCTTAATGCAAACACTCCAATTTTGAAAAAATAAAATGTTTTTTTTCCAGCTGTATCAAAATTAGTGTATTTTGCAAGAAACTGCAATGGAAACATCTGTTTTGTATGATATGAGTCACAAGATTAAACAATCAGATGTTGCCACTGGTGGAAACAATGAATAAGACAACAGGAAGTTGTAGGAAGATGATGTCGTGGGATGTTTTTAGTCACTTATCGTGTGAGCAAACTTATTCACCAATGATTTTAGTTGTGTTTCTTAATGGAATTGAGAAATTGTGTTTTTCAACAAAGTTTCGCACACATTTGTAATGGAAATGCAGCAACTGTTTGAAGTTACATCAAACCAAACGTCTCTTAAGTTCAGAATTTCCTATTTTTTTTTTTCTAAATAACGAGAAGAATAATATGTCAGATTATTTATTAATGTCTTCAAACTAAGAAGACATTAACAGAATAATTACTCTCCTTAAACAACGAAGGAAAACCCAGATGATGATGTCATGGGTTTGGAAGCTCCTGATAGTTTAACTAGTTCCACTAGCAGATTATTTCACACATAATTATTTATTTTGTTATAAGTGAAATAATCTGCCAATAGAACTTGTACATGTTTAAATCAATATTAAGGAATAATTGCTATTGCTAAACTAAATAGCAATAGCAATTGCTATTTAGTTTAGTCTTATTTCACATGTACTATAATATTTGCACTAGAAACTTGACCAAAAATACTTGTTTTTGCACGATAGAACAAATAAAAAGGTCAGAAATTAATCCAGCGGGGAAACAGAGAAATGCCCTGGGACCAGAGAGACACACTGAAGACCTTGAGTGTGTTTCCTACAACAGCTGTGTTAGGCTGACTGAGTCAGAAACACAAATAAATGCTCCAAGCCACTTCCTGCTGATGAGAAGAAATATTCAGGGGGTTTGGAGAAGGAAGTGACTTACTGTCTTTAGTGGCGACGGGACTGGACGTTCCACCCACAGAGCTCCGTCCCACCGGGCTGGAATGCTTGGCCCCACGGCTGGGAATCTTCAGTCCACTGGATTTCAGCATGTTCATTTTGCGGCGGGGATCTGGAGCGATCTTCAGGAGGCGTACGGATCCGGTACTAGATCAAAGAGCAGAGGCCGTCGTTCTCCATGTTTAGCTGAAGGAATGAAATAGAAGGGAAAAGATGTTAGTACATAAACAATACAAAATACAAAGGTAAAAAACAAGAAAAGAGGAGGAAACTTGTCAAGTCTCCACAACCTCAACTCTGACAAAACTGAAATGAGGAATGAAACGGGAATGGGAGAGATTTACAGCTGCTTGGACAGAGACAAGGAAAATACCACAAACTATCAATAAAATACTTCAATCGGTTTATACTTGTAATGGTTTCATTTAAAATAATCAATCTAATTGTTTCAAACCAAGTAATGAAGACCTTCGTTATAGACACAGAGATATTTTTCCAAATGTTATATTTCCGATCCATCTGAACAAACTGACTCAGATTGATAGTGAAGTTTGTACGGTGGCCTGGCTGTTTAATCTCTGAAATCCAAACAAGACGAAACAAACCAAGTTCCAGACAAAACCTGACTTTATCGTCTCAGATAAGACCAAACAGAAAACAGCAGAAGGAGGATGATCTATTACAACTTCTTGAACCTCTTCAAACTATGTTAAACTCAACAACTACAAGCTTTATTGTATTTTTTATGTCTAAGTATTGCATAACCAGGAAGTGGATCCTTTTTTATTAATAAAAAGCTAAAAAGTATAGTGTTATTCATTTATTTCATACTCTTAAATTAAACCCTAGTGAAACCAAATGCGTGTTTAAATCCAGCTGTTTTGGAACTTCTTTAGTCTTTTTGAACAAAAATGTGCAAAAACAAATAGGCTTTACCTTAAAGAATAAAACATCAAAAGAAAAGGCAAGATAAAGAATACATTGTGAGACAATCAAAGGATAAACTTAAACAAATACATAAATACATATTTTAAGGAAAGTATAGAATAAGAAGAAAAAGAAGAAAAAGCATCCACACAGAAAAAACCCATAAAACAAAAAACTAATAGTTAAAAACCTCTGTCAGAGGTTTATGAAAAATATTTTCTGTAATTCCACATTATCTTGTGTTTTAATAACTTTATATTCTACTATGCTAATGAAAAGTAGTTCAACATGTATACATGTCCCCAAAAATGAATCACCAGGTCCCATGTTTAATTTGTAACAGGAAGTTATGGTTGTTTTGAAGCAATCTGATTGGCTGATAGGTTTTACCTTTGCGTTACACTGCCCCCTATGGGTTTGGAATGTTTAAAATAACGCTATGGTCGTGTTTGTGTGAGTTTATGTTGAAAATATTTCCGTTGTGGCAGAGATATTTGTTTTTAGAAAAAAATACAGATTTAAAGATCTAAAATTCTGTTGATTTCAATTTGTGTGACAGAAAACTTTGAACTTCACCCTGAGCTCACTTGGAAATACGGTGGTAGCAGAATGGAGCAGAGATGCATTTAAAGGTTTCAGCACTGGAGGAATGGAGTTGGAGTGGTAAAATGGCCCAGTTAAAGTCTTGACCCAAACCCAAGAAATTCTGTGGTAAGACCGAAAAAAATCATGATGCTTTCCATATAATCTGACTAACTTTGAGCATAAAAAGCACACTATTAAAACCATGTACCAACCTGTAGTGGTAACCTGCTTTGATAAATCATGGATAAAACACAACATAGTTCTTAACGTTCCCAATAACGGACGACCTACCAGAAATAACACAAGAAAACATCAAAGATTAATTGCAGAAGAAGCCAGAGTAACATGTGAAGCGCTGTAGGTGTCATTTACCTCACTCAGGGTCAGAGTTCATGATTCAAACCATGAGAAGGAGAACTTCAAGGTAAAAACACTGATGTTCAAGACAACTTGTTATAATTGAGGAAACTGTGAATTTGGATCTCAGTAATAAAATCCTGGACAACATGACCTCAAGCACACCTTCAAGTTTACAACTTAATGGCTTAAACAAAAAAAATGAAAGTTCTGAAGCGGCCTAGTCCAAGTCAGGACTTGTGGCGAAACCTTAAGCAGGCCGTTCATGCTTGAAACGCCCTCAAATGTGGCTGAATTATAGAAAAGTCAATCTATATACGTTCGCTGCTCATGTTTTCTGCTTAAAAATCTAGAATATATTCTAAGTCAGCTATTACACACATTTAATCTGGGACAACCACACCATTAGTTCACTTTGATCAACAAGGGAGGTAATGCCCTGTCGTTAAATCTATTTCTCAAAAGCAATAATAAGAATAACAGTAATTTTCTTCACATATTCTTTATTGTAAGCAATATCTCAGCAGGCTGATCTATGTCCAATGTAGGCCGGTGCCCAAGTGGAGCATGTCCTGCAAATCATGGCCCAGAGCCTGTTAGGAGGACATAAAGCTGCTATAGCCTCAAATAAGAAATGTTCATTTTGTTTGGAGCTTTAAGATTTGTGTTAGGAATTAAATTAAGCGATTTTCATGCATAGCTTTGGATTTTACATCTTATTTACACCAATTTTTATTCAGAAAAATGGCATTTTACGCTTTAAATCGGGTCAATCAAATCAAACTGGGCAACATTGCGATGCTGGTGGTTTAAAGCTATGCTTTATATATGGAATAAGCAATAAGGCCTTAATATATTATTTCTTTAGGAACATGATGGAAGCGTCGGGATGATAATGTAACACAACGGCAGCAGTTTGATCTATTGTTGTAGCTACTGCGGCAGGCAGCGTGGCTCACTCTGCCCTTCACTTACACCCGAAAACAAAAACAGACAGAATTTTCAAAAATGTCTGAAATGACTCAAAACATGAAGGAAAATTCTCACCTTCCCGTGTGGAAATGCAGAGTCCGAGGGGTGTCCGAGAAGCGGCTAACTTCTAGGTCCTCACCGGCGGAGGAGGGGGAGAGACAGGGCGGATTAGGGCTGCCACTCCCTGGGATGCAAATATGGATGCTGAGCCAAGAAAACCCCTGAACGGGGAGAATGAGCGTGGAAGACGGAGACAGACCGGCGTGGGGTTAGCAGCCGTCAGCCTGCCGGCTCGTGCTCCAGGGTTGATAGCTAAGACGGCTAGGAAAGGATGTCGAAGAAAAACGACTCTTAAAGAAGCCGAACCGTTTCCAAAATACTTTCAGTCCAAGTTTTTTCCCCCGTTTACGTTTTATTCCTCTTTAACCGATTCGGTTTCTCCTGCGCTCTGGTTTCGCCGGTGCTGGTGGTTTTTAGGGTCCAGCTCAGCCTCCCGTCTCTGACTCAACCCACCGACTGGGTCGAACAAAGGGCTGGAAGAAGAGAAGAGCCTCATGAGAGGAGAAAAATGAGACTAGATACACACAGTCTGGCTCATTTTCCTGTTGTTTTCAACTTAAAAGTATGGAGTTATAAACCGAAATAAATGTATATTCGCATTCCCTTTATCTTTCATTGGTACTACTTTTTTAATCGGATTGAACAAATCCGAGAAAGGGACGTTTTTGAAACATAGACATGATAATCCGCTTAGTCTTCTCATCTTTTATGTTTCAAAAATACTGAAGCTTTTGTGTAAATCAACTAAAATAGCACAAAAAGTCGCTCAATCATGTTTTATGTGTTTATAACCTCAATCAATTATTTTTGCATATTTTCACACATTTCAACTCATTTGACACACAGCTAGTGCATGGAATTTTTGGATTTTCAACATAATTTATAGTGGTTGGACGGCGGACCCATAGCCATTTTAAGAGCTTCCTGACAGTCCTTACGGCGAAGACCTGCGCTGCTGCACTGATTTACTGCTGGATAGAAAAAACACGTACCAATAAGGAGCATGCGCATTAAGACAGTATGCTAACGCGGAACCCATATTGTGATAGGCATTTGTGTTGACGCACACAAAAACTATTTTCAACTATTTTAGCCCAAGCAATGTGACTGTTTGGTCTGGGTTGATGCTCTCAGGCATTAGTAGTACAAATAAGCACTTTGTCATTTCTATTTTCCAAAACGGATGGGATATAAATAAAGTTTGTTTCCAAATGAAATGTTGTCTAAAAGAACCTTTTTAATGTCCTTATCTTATCTTCTTTGAGTTTAATTTAGCTGACAAATTGTTTTTATTGTGTTTATTAGGAAAAAAGTGAAAATGTGAAAGAAAAGAATTTCTGTATGATCTTGCGATGCCATATTTGAAATGTTTAAGTATCAATAAACCATTTTGAAAGAAAAATTGTTTAAAAATAACTAGCCTAGAGACTATATCTGTTAATCACTGCACTGTCTTCTAAAAAAGCCACTAATCAGCAACTTTCCTTTAAAACAAACTAATTTTAAAAATTATGCAAAGTGAAAATTATGGTTTTCCTCTCAATAAATTTTAGGCTGTAACTTTTATGAAGGCCACTAGAGGGAACTAAAGACTAGTTAAAGACTAAAAACCTTTATTTAGGGCACCAGAGCTGAATGTGAATAGCCAGGGGCCTAATCTGTCAGTATGGCTTTAGATAGCACTCCAGATACTTTGGAATATGTATCTTTAGGGTGCACAAAATCTTTGGTACAAATATTACACATTTTGCATCCTCAGGCAGTGTCCACCAGGTGTTTACTTTAGCAGTCATAAGCTGCTAAAGTTTATGTATGAACAATCTCATAACTCATATTAAATAAAATGTACAATTTTCTGACCAGTCTCAAATCTATCAAAAATCAGTTCTGAAAATTATTTACATTTATCAGGGAACAACAATTGTATACATCACAGAAAAGAAAGGAAATAATAGATTATAAAATATATTTTATGTTAGAATCACAAAATTTATATTGGAAGTTAGCAGAAAATCAAATGAATGAATATTAGATCAAATGAATATTAGTCACTAAAAGAATATAAATTGATTAGTAACCTTATTTAATTAAATTATCGTAACTACACATATACAGTATATTTACATAACAATTAGACCAAGCTTCATGTCATCAAGCTTCTTGCCATTTACTATTTGTACAAGACCAAACAAATTCACATTTTATGTTTGTTTCTCTGATTTACAGCAACTGACCAGCAGCCAGCTTCAACATAATAACAAAGGGTCACAAGCTGACCTGAGCAGGCTCATTGATATGCAGTGTGTCTATATAATGCCTCTCTGTGGTTCATAATAATGGCTTAGTGTTTCAGAGTGTGTGGACGTTGGCCTCTCAGTCTGCTTTGTAGGGGAAGTGGCTGGATTACAACCTAATCCCATTATGATGATGTGACCATGTGAGGCCTGGATGGAAGGATCAGAAACTGAAGACTCAAGTTTGGGAACTTAATCAGAAGCAAACCCAGTGACTAATAATGACTTTGTGAAATGGAAAAACTTTAATGATAAAAAACAAAACAAAAAAAACTGAAAAGTTTTTTTTGCTCTCATCTTGGGATACACCAGCATGGTATGTAATATATATTTTGTGGAATTTTCCCCACCTGTATTATCCTCTAGAAACCGACAAGCCAACAAACATATTTTAATTGATTAGGTACAGGAGGCTGCCAAGTCTGTCATCAGCCTGAGTTGTAAATTCACATCTTATTATTGCAGCCTGCAAGCAGTTTTGTATGGAATGTCGAATGTGCCAAAAAAGAAAAATCAGCAGTTAAATTTCAGTTGAAAAATGAAACTTTTACAAAATATACAACTATTTTACATTCATGAGATTTAAATTATTCTCAGTATTTGTGGAGAAATGTATTGTTTAATATGACTTACTTTTTTGTTTTTCAAGTTTGTTCTTGAATTTTTAGTAGATGATACTGACTTGCAGAATGTTTACTTTAGATTTAATTTATTTCTCTCATTAACAGTTTAATTACTAAATAAACAAAAATCAATGAAAGAGACTACATTGCTTTAGTATGTTTACGATACTATACATATTTATGGTCAATATGCATCATTACAATAACTAATTTTGACTTAACTCTGGTCTATGTCTGCATATATCTTCATTAAAAAAGTAATTATGCTAATAAGTGAAAAAATAAGTAAGATACTGAGATAAAATGATTTATTAATATTTAATATTTGTTCACTCTTTTCAATATTCTGTTAAAAACAGGTGAAGCCAGTTGTACAGTTAATTAATTTTCCTAAATGTAACTAAAACAGTAAAATTTAAGACATAAGACATAAGACATATTTTAACCTTTAATAGTCATATTTAAAGCAGGAATTTAAAACATTCCTATTTTGGTTTTTTTTTTACAAACCCTTTAATAAGGACATTATTTGTTTTTATGCTCTTTTTAACCTCCAATAAAGTCAAAGAATGTTATCATCACCTTTAAACCTAACAAAACATGAGGGGTATTGCTAGACATAAAGCTGTATTGGGGAAATCAATAAATTATTATGAGAATGAAATTGGAGCTAACTTCCCATCTAAAGATTTGCTGAAGTAAAAATAAAGTTTATTTGATTTTATTGTATGGTGTATTGAGTTATTATTAGCATAAGATTTTAGATCACAGCACCTGTTTCAATAAGTTACTTAAACATATAACTATAGCAGTTTTAGGTTTGGCCATGCTACAAGTGAGCAAAATTTAGCCCAAAATAAAGCATTTATTGTAATTTTTAGCCAATATTGCTAACATATTTAAAATCTACCCAGATGTTTTTGCATGATACACATGTAAATGTATAATTGTTTTCTGGTAAAATTAAGATATGACGTGTAATTGTCAATATCACGAATGAACTATAATTGTAATTTCCCCCCCCAGGAAGTTGCTGAGGCTTTTGCTTTTGTTCAAAAATACTGCTGATGTTGTAACAAAGGTTTTTTTTGGAGAGATGACAAATGAGAAAATGATTAAACCGGCTGCCAGCAGGAATGCAAGTCGCTATCAGATTCAACAGTTTCAGTGTGTGTGTACATGACATTAGGTGAAGGTCTAAATGAGGGACACTGACCCAAATTTTAAATAAAGACACCAGAGCATCTGACCAACACAGAGATGAGAGACAGCAACAGAACAATGTGGAAGATTTCTTGTCCCACGTTTTTGTTTTCTTAAGAGGATCATTTGTAAAATGCAGAGATTTGGATACATTCTTCAAGAGTTAGTCCCAGAAGCGTTTTTCTGACTCCGTTAGTCTGATCCAGGCTGTGCCATTCATCTGCAACACGACAGCTGCCACTATGTTAAGGACTGAGGAAGCAGTCAGAGTCTGATCCGGCAAGCAGAAAATATATTTCACAACTGGAGTAGCAGTAGCAGCAGGTTACATAGAAATACCAGTGGTGGACACAATCTGCACTGGCCGCAGGCTACATCTTTTCCTTCTGTCCCTTCATCATCTGCAGCTGCAACTTCACCACCTGCAGCAAAGGAGCGTAATCAAATCTTCAACAAATTCAGAGTCTGGCTCTTCCCTAACCTGCAGAAATCTCAGGTAATGCATGAAAAATGGATGTGTGTGGAACATATTGGTGTATTTGCAGGCGAAACAGTGTTTTAACTCCTGAATGAAACAATATATATATAACACAGGACTTTGAACTCTGAAAGTGTTGACATGAAATACGATTTGAACGTCAGCATATCGGTGTTGATGTGTCTTTATAGCTGCATGCAGAAGGAAAAAAAAAAGATGATTTGGCAGAAAGTTTAGACTTCTGCAAACATAATCTGCCCTGAAGAAAGTAACAGTCACAGATGTAAACATACGGAGGTCTAACAGTACCACAGTATTAGAATACTGCAAGTATTTAATACAAATGTAATGTGTCATAAATAACTCATGATTGAAAATATAAATAAAAATAGAATTAACTTCATTATTATTTTAGAAAATATGTGCTATAATATAGTTAATTAGATTTATTTTTATTTTTATGAGAGTTATAAATGATTTCTGATATGTGTATTTTTTTATTTAAATGTAAATAAAACTGGAATATTTTATTTGACAAACTTCTCCCCTGAATGAAAACAATTATAAATCTAAATGTGGCAGAGGTTTAAATGATTTTCAGCTTGACTGTATATCAACTCCCTTTCCATCTGAAATGGTACTTCACAAGCTGTTTGCATCCATTTACTGATGACATATAAGACATATTGTCTAAGCATGAATGTGCTTAGGACCTGATTAGTTCTATAGTAAAATAAAGAAAACATATTCATATTTTTTCCTACAATAGTTTTTACACATTTCAGAAATCTGGACAAACTTCCAGAAAACTGTAAAACAGCTGAAACACTGAGTTCCTTTAAATCAAGGCTAAACTACATTATGTTTAGAGTTGTTTCTGATTATTAACTGGAATATTGATCTTCATGTGTATTGATGATTTTGATGGTGGCATTTGATAAAACGTAATGTTTAATGCTGGCTTTCATAATTGGTGACTATATGATGTTGTTATGATGTAACTCACTTTGACATGCCTTGTTGCTGAAATGTGCAATACATAAACTTAACTTTAGGTTTTGCCAAGACCTTAAGTCACTTTTAGACTTTTATCTGCACAAAAGTCACAATAATCTTTTTTTTGAAAACCTCAAACAGCTCTGTTAGGTACTGCTTTCTAAAAGATGAAATTACTTATTTTATAGCGGCATCAGTAGGTTATACCTGTTACTATATGTACAACGCACAATATCAGAGGAAAAAGTAAAGCAAGAACATAAGAAGGATGTTGGATGTAATTTATCTTTATTTTTAAATGAAAAAAGACATAAATATTTTTGTCTGACATTTAGTCAACTTCTCTGTTTTCTTTAAACAGAGTTCAGTAGATCAGAACTCAATATTATCCAAGCTACCATAAAGAAAACTCTTAAAAATTCTAGTGACAGCAAATATAAAGAACTCATCAATATTCACTTGGTGGTTTTTGGCATCCACAAACCTGTAAGCTCATAATTTGTTCCAGTGAAGAACATAATGAGACATATTTTGTTTTTGTTTCATCTACATGAACTTGTTCTGTGTGCTTCCTGCCAGATCTCCGTCTCTGCTGCTGTTGACATGGCATCACTAGCTCTGGAGCTGATGGGCTTCTTCTTGGGCCTCCTGGGCATGTTGGGAACCCTGGTCGCCACGGTGCTGCCCTACTGGCAAATTTCTGCTCACATCGGCTCTAACATCGTCACGGTTGTGGCAAACATGAGGGGCCTGTGGATGGAGTGCGTCTATCAGAGCACAGGGGCCTTCCAGTGTGAGACCTACAACTCCATGCTGGCGCTGCCGGCCGACCTCCAGGCTTCCCGCGCCCTCATGGTCATCTCCGTCGTGTTGTCTGTCCTTGCGATTGGCATGGTGTCCCTAGGGATGCAGTGCACTCTTTGCTTGGAGAATGCGGGGACGGTTAAGAGTCGTGTGGCTGGAGCTGGTGGGGTTTTGTTTCTCGCTGCAGGTTTCCTGTCTCTGGTACCCGTGTCATGGACCACACATGAAGTCGTCCAGACCTTCTACAGCCCAAACATACCGGCCGGCATGAAGTACGAGATCGGCGAGTGCCTGTACCTCGGCCTGACCTCCGCGCTCATCTCCATGCTGGGTGGTGGACTGCTGAGCGTCTCCTGCTGTGTGGAGGAGGAGGGCGGCCGGGGGAGGCGGCAGGGCTTAGGATATCCGTACCCAGTAGGAGTTGGGATGTCTGGCACAGGAGCTCGGACAACTTCACAGACCTACCGCCACCCCACCCTGCAAATGGGGGCCGTCAACACAGCCAGCAGGGCGCAGACAGTGGTCCGAAGTACTAGTACCTCAGAGTCCAGCGCTCAGGGAGCAGCGGGAGCTAAGAAGCCCACTGCAGCAGGATATGACATCACAGGATATGTGTGATATGGTTCCAGCACTCCGTGAACTAAACACCAAACACAACTTCAGATTATGTAAAGGTACTGAATATTGAATATGGAGGCAACATTTTAGTGGACTTTTCAAGCTATCTTCACTGTATCCATGATGTTATTGTCATTGTGATAAAAGTGGTTTCTTTAAAGGAAAAGTACAGTGGCCCTGAAGTTCAAACCTCATCAACAAATCACTCAGACCTACAGTTTCTGTTTTGTTAAAGTCATCGTGTTTTCTAATTTGTAATTGTGTTGAGTTGATGTTGTGTTTTTATTATTTTTATTTTTTTTTATTGTGTTTAGTTGGCATTGTTGTGTTTTTAAATTTGTTGAAGTGGTTTTCACTTCAGGGCCACCGTAGAAAAAAACCTCTGTTACCAATTCAACTGGATTCAAGTCGGATTTCCTGGATGACTGGGAATATTTTATAATGTCAAAACCTCCAAGGTGTTTTTATTTTTGTTTATTTCAGAGATTTTACAAGAACAAAGCAATCAGATGGAAAGACAACGAAGCAGAGTCAGCAAAAATGATTCATCAGTAGGGGTGGACAACACGGATTTAGAATTTTATCTCAGTAATTTATGGTATTATTGTGATAACATTAAAATGTATGCTATAAAATTCCCACTTACCTTTTAAATAACTGCCAGGCACAGAATTCAATACAAATATTGATCTAAAAACATTTCCGTTTGAAATATGGAAATTGTGATTTATATCACATAACTGCACACAGTAGCTGAATTTACTGACATTGATGCTCTTGTGGAACAAACTATGGAGAAAATAGTAAAAATAAAATTTTGATTAATACTGTTAGCTTTATTTTTTCCTTCTTGTTAATTGAAATTTATTGAGACAATGCTAAATCAAAAATTCTCATAAGAAGCTTTTCACAATAAGTAATAAGTGATATGATAAATTGTTTATCCTTATTCATCAGTTTCTTGTTGGACAAGTTGTAGATAGAAGTAAATACTTATATAAACCCACCCACTTTGTCTTTAAACATATTTCATCTACTTAATTAATGCCAGTTAATAAACAACTAATGAATTACATTACAAATTAAATAAAAATGTATAGTAGTACAATAATTCTATTTAACATTCAGTTCTTGTCATCATTCTAAACAAGAAATGTCCATGTATAATTGTAACAGTTTTAATCCATCACACTGCTTCAGCTGCACCTTGTTGTATGCTAATATTTTTAAATTGAAGCTGCCCCTCAAGTCATGTCCTCCCCCCGAAGCTTGAACATTATCTGTACATTTCTTAGTAATAGATTAAAGTAAAGTCTTATCTAGCCCTGCTTTTCAAAAAAATTCTAGTTAGAGCAGTTTAAGAAGTAAAGTAAGTCAAAATAAAATATATCACATTAATATATAGATTCTTCACAAGAACAAGTTATTAGTAAAAGGTTTGGGTCCAGTTTGTGGATGTTGATACCAAACAACCACCAAATGAATGCTGATGAGTATTTTATGTTTGCTGTAATTATGATTTTTATTGGTTTTCAGTACCTCAACTGATCTCAACTCCTTAAAATCTTTCTTTTTACTCCTTTCTCAGTTAGGAGTCATTTTGATATAACTAGAGAAATTGCCAAAATATTAGTGGGCCTAAATAGAAATAAAATGTGTAAAAGTGCTTGTTTTTTTAAGTATCAGTATAGCATATTTGGGAATATGTAAATTACATTTTCCTCTTTTCACTATATTCACTTTGACAAATTTACACATATGACAAAAATATGCACATCTTTTTATTCACAAATAAAGGTAAATTGTATTCAACATCCTTCTTACGTTCTTGCTTTATTTTTATTTTGCTTTGCACACACAGCCACAGCTGCAGGTATTATAACTTACAACTTACCTATCACAGAGCTGGGGCCTTCAAAAGAAGGTTCTTGCAGCCTACAGTATGTGCAGATAAAAGAGGAAAAGTGGAAGCCAATTAGAGGAACTGCCAACAAGCCCATATCCAAACAAAACACTATGTCAAGTTTATTTTTACATCACGTTTCAGCAACAAGGCAGTTCAAAGTGCTTTTCAAAATAATAGGCCAACTTCGTAATTATCTTCATGCGTCTCTGAAAGTTCAGGTCTGAGTTCATCACTAGTTGTAATAACAGAAGCTGCGTACTGACTCCTGATCACTCCTCTTTAAGTCCAAAGATAATGACTTCAGCTTTTCTTCTGTTCAGCTGGAGAAAGTTTTGAAACATTACAGCAGAGGCAGAACTGAAAACCAAAATCTAGAAAAATCCAGGATCGAGTCACATTAGGCTGCAGCAATGAAAAATGTTATTTATTTTTAGGTGTTTTGTGGAAATGGTTGTCTACCATAATAAACACGCAAATCTCCCACAACAACAAAAAATTCCCCACAGAACACCAACAAAACTATTTGTAATAGTAAACTGACCATTAAAACTGTTTTAATGGTTTTCCAAAGTGAAATCAATTAAAACAAAATTAAATTACTAGATTCAAACACACAATTCCTAAATAACATTTGGAATTGCATTCCAAATCTTTTTTGGAATACAAATAAATAATGTGGAAATCGATTAAATTTTAATTGTACAAGATGCAGAGAAATCTCAGTTCAGTGATTAATTTTCAAATCATCAGACTCAAAAATGGGATTTTATTTCCTTCAGAAGGAAGATAATTGAATTAAATATTTTAGTGCTTTATACAGAAAAAAAGAGAAATTTACAGACATGTTTTAGCTGAAAATTGTTTTTTGAGCGGTTGGTGTGAAGATCTTGTTTGAACATGGACTTTCGTTGGCAGGTTTTTTGTGTTTGCGATGCAGTAGCTGAGTTTCGACTGAAGTTTTCTTTTGAGCGGAATGAGAAAAAGATCACAACCCTGAACTGAAGGCAAACGGCACACAGACACAAACAGACTTAGGCAAACAAAGGACGCGCTTCACTCCAATCAATGAGTAGTTAGAGTTCGTCAAACAGGTCACAAATTCAATTTAGCCACAATGCTTCAAAAATGAAGTTTTAAAGGCTGTTCTTAAAAATTACAACTTATTTTCTGACACTTTAGGTGATTATTTGTGGTGTAAATTTCATTTAAAAAAAAGGTTGCTTAATTTCTTTACAAGAAAAATTTGTAAACATTTAGACAAGACTTTTCTTAAACTCCAGTCTGCAAAAACCTTTCATTACACAAAGATTCAATTTATTCTCAATGGACAATTTGTTCGATGGGAGAAATGAACAAGCCTGATTCTGAGCCCTGAATGCAGCCAGGCCCCTGGCCCCCGTCCCATATAGCAGAAACTAACAGAGAACATCAGTGGACTATGTTCATATGCAACTGTGGGAAAGATAAACTTGACCTGAAAATACTTTACAGACTTGTGAGCACACATTCGTCACATACCTGCAGAGCTGCAAATGAGAATTATAAATCTGAGAAGTGATGCGTTTTTACACCACTTATATCCAGAGCATCAATATCAATAAACTGCTGAATTGTAATATTTTTTTTAAGTTAACTGCATATAAAGTTTTATGTTATGCAAGACCCAGAGGTCAAGAAGGTCTTAAAAACTTGTAGAAAACAAAATATTTTCTACAATTGTTTGAATAAAATATATATGGAATTAATCAGAAATCAACTTTTCTGCACTAGTTAATGATTTCAGCTTATTTGTATTAGTCACATTTACATAAGACAATTAAATAATTCTATAAACATTATAGCAAAAAAAAAAACATCCAACAATAAAAAGAGACAATGTGTAAAAAAACCCCAAAGATTTATTAATACAACACACACCACTCTGTTTTTCTGTTTTACAGGCTGTTATTTACAAGTCTGATGGATTTCTGTTGTGTTTCTTTGCTCTTTTATTTTCATCTCCTTCTCTCCTTCCTGCTCCATCTGTTTCTCCTCTTCCTGTCGCTCGCGGCCAAACTCAACCACCAAAGGTTTCCCGAGCAACCGGTATCCATGGACCAACCGCAGCGCATTTTGGGCTGTTTCAGTATCTGGCACAGAAAAATAAACACACAAGGAAACATCCATAAAAGAATATGCACAGTGTTATTCATTTACTACAAAAATAGAAAAATATCACTAGTCACTAGTATTGTTAGTTTATTATATCGTTGGAATGTATAACATGCTAACATTAGCATGATATTTGAAGCCTGATATTTGAATCTAATGAAGTTTCCAACCTGTTTTCTTCTCTTTATTCTGGTTCTTCTTTTCTGCCTGTTCTGATAATCTGTACCAAAACCTAATAATAGAACTGCCATTGAACAAATTACACGATTTGTTGGGAGTTGTCAATCCACATTGATACAAACGACATCAAAATCAATCATTTCCAAGAAAGTATTGTTAAATTTTCGGTGTCAAAGGAAAACATCCATTGAGGAAATGTCCAATAATGACTTCAGGAAAAAAATGGAGGTGATAATCAATAAGCAACATCAAAATTAAGTCTTTAGTTGTAAAAAGATTTTTATATGTATCATCAGATTTTTCATTCTGTGGGGTTCCACAAAGCTGGGTTCCTGGTCTGACTTTTTTAACTTCTAGATACACTGTGTAAAAAAAAAAAAAAAAAAAACGTCAGCTGTGGTTGGTAGAATTTTACAAAACAAACATGGTAGAATCCATATTTGTGTTGTATAATTATGCGGTTACCAGAATCACAGCTGCTGGTATTTTAACATAAATAGGACACATTTTTTTTACAAGGTACCTTAAACTGACTTTATCTTCTTAGGCTAACACATTTCTTAGGAGGAAATGCAAAAAATAAAATCAGTCACCTGGTTGCATAAATTTGCACACCCCTGAACCACACTTGATTTACTTCCAGTCAGCTCCCCTTACTAACATCTGCAGGACCCTCTTCTATTGCATAAAGAGGACCCCGATTTATATTCTGTTAAATATACTGGGAAAAAAGATGAAAGATTTTTGTTTTCCTCACATCTGACTAAACACTTCCTGTTTTGGCTCAGTTAGTTTATGAGACATGAACTCTGATATCCCTTAAGATTTGGTCACAAACTCTACTTTATCAGGATTTTTGTGGACTTTGGTACTTCAGTGTTCAACATTTGAACACTCCATCGATTCCACCTCTGTGGAAGTAAAACCGGTTCTCACCTGGCAGCGTGATGAAGGCCTGACCCTTCATCCTTCCTGTCAGCAGCCGGTAAACAACTGGAGACCTGTCCTTCTGCTCAAATCTGGAGAACAGCGCCACCAGCTGTGCGATGGACGCCTGCGCACTCAGGTTCTTCACACACAGAACCTACAGCGAGACAAACCATGCAGGGTTACAGGAGTTGATGAGGATGTTATTCAGGAAGTTTCTGTGAACATTTCATGTAAGACAAGGGTTAAGGTGCCTTGGAAGGTTTTCCCGGCTGGTAGTTTTGGAACCGTGCCATGCTCCGTATCCCCTCGTCAGATTCACGGTTGTTCAGGATTTCTTCATCTGGAAGCGTCCTGATCTCCCCACTGACAGTTAGCAGTTTTCCTGACTTTGCTCCTGATGTTCCGCCAAGTCTGCCAATTTGCTGGTTGAGATCTATCCGTTCAGGAGGAGCTGGTGGGTTTGTTTCTGCTCCGTCCTGCCGATGCTCTGATGTGTCTTTGCTCTGCAGATCTGACCCATGGCGAGGTGAATGGCTCTGTGAGCTTTGTGATTGGTCAGATGTAGCAGCAGATGCTGATCCCACTGCTTGTTGTCCTTCAAAGTCCTCTGGTAAAATGTGTTTCTGACACCTCAGAACATCTCTGTAGAGCGAGTCCATTGGGTCAGAGGATGATGCCCCCTGCTGGCTCTCCTCTGTGTCGCCGTCTGGATTGGAAGCAACACACATCAAAGACAAGTCTGTCACTTTACAACCACAAACTACTGGATAATACAGAATATTCCAAAATGAACACCTGTGCAACCGAAATCCTTCAGAAGAAGCCAAAATAAAACATATTAGAAATCAGAAGTTTTCATATGTTTCCTCAGTATTTGGTAGCGTTGTGTTTGACCTGTATGGTTGGGTCAAATGTTTTGGGTTTCTCTCATGCATAGTTTTCTGGAGTTCTGGCCTGTTCCTCCAGTCAGAACCAGCATATTATAGCTTTCCAAAGCCATGAAATCATCATCATCATCAGACCTTTACTTCATTGCTTAAAGAGACATTAATCCGTTCTCTATGTAAACTTCTGATTTTTAAGGCATTAGTAAATAAATTTCAGATTTATTTACTAAAGTTATTTACTCTATTTTCTCGTTACTGTGACATTTAAGTGATATTTCAACTGTCTTTACTCAATGAGACCAAATACAAATGCAAACATCTTTGTTTCAGTTTATAAAAAAAGTAATAATTAGGACCATTTATATTCCCACCCTGTTGCTTGTCGTTGGCCTATCACTTACCTGACACAATACCCAATGTTAGTTGTGTTCATTTAAAAGAGAAGATATGTAGTTTGCTTTTTTTTCTTTACTTAACTTGTATCTAAAACATTAGAGTCTATTTTAGGATAAACAGATGTGCAGAATAACTGAAAAAGCCAAAGAATGAAGCAAATTGACAGGGAGACAAAGAGCAGTTCCTAGCAGGAAGTTAGACAAAGAAAATCTCTACATGTGACTTCTATAAATGAACTGAAGACGTGTGAAGGGTGTAATTTAAAGCCTGGAAGGGAGAAAACATAATTCTTCCTTTTCAGAAACGTCATTTTAAGGCAAAAAATCAAGAATTCAACATTGTTTGAGCTTGGTTTGGGACAAAGGTTCTTCTGTGAAATCTACAGTAATTTCACCTCTCTTCTCTGACGGCTCGGTTGAGATTTGCTTAGGACTTTCACAATGACAAATAAAAAAAAACAATAAAGAAGAAAAACTTTAATTTCTAAAGAATACTCACATTTTAAATATCCAAAATAAACAAATAGATTGGAAAACGATAACAAACTTTGTTGGACAATAAATTCCCAGAAGTTATTGCGATCAACAATAATGTTGTTTTATTGAGACCATTTAGTAATGTAATGGTAATGACATATTAAGGCATGCACACATTCTAAAATATTTGCAAACTTTAAATTGTAATGAACATGTCACTGGAACTGGAAGACATTTTAAACATCGAAATAAATAAAGAAAACAACAGAAACACAAAATGAATTAAGTCTCTATAAACAAAACTATCCTTCAAAAAAAGGGCTGATTGAGATCAAAAGCACCAAACTGAAGAATTTTATCATCCAGTTATTGATAGAAAGAGAGAGACACAAGAAAAATGATCAATTCTGCCAAAGGAAATGATTAAGCTTGTTTTAATTTCTAATGTGATTAATTGATTTATTGCTTACTGTGACAGGCCTACCCACAATCAACCAAAACAACAACAATAAAAAAGGATTATGAAGTCTCTCTAACCAAAACTGCAAATCAAAATTTATAATTATTCATCTTAGACAGAGAAAACAGGCAAAAGTGGCAGGTAGTTCAAACTAACCACTTCATACTTGGTGCCAAATATTTGCAGAGTTTCTTAAAATGGTGGTTTCCAACTATATTAGAGGGGAGCATCTCTTTGAAATGAAATTGATCACATTTATTTCAGTTTATCTTGCGATTAATTGATTTATTTGATTTCTACTGCTGAACAGTACCTCGGTGGTAGAGAGCTGTGAGGAAACCCAGCCGGTCGGTCCCCTGGAACAGCGCTTGTTCGATCTCCATCTCCCGGCGTGAGAGCGGCCGGCTGGCGGAGAAGCGCTGCGGTCGGGACAGCAGCTCCGCTCTGGCTTCGATCTTGTCCCTGATCGCTTGCAGACGCTGCCGCCTCGCGTCCGGAGCCGCACGCACACCGTTGGACTGTGAGACATGATGAGATTCAGCCGGTTTGGTCTCTGAAAGTTTGAAAAAGTTTTCTTAATTTCTGAGAGGCAACCTTGTCTCCTGACATGTCTGGTGCGTCTCTGTTCTGCCACAGCTGGATCTCAGCGTCAGTGAGTCCCAGTTCCTGCAGGCCGACCAGTTCCTTCTCCCCATCCTGCAGAGCCTGAAACTGGGAGAGGCTCCTCACTCCTGCTGCCTGCTCTCCAAACGGCCGATAGAGTGACGCCGGGGCGAAGCACTGCCTCTTTGCTACACATCTGTAAGATGGTTTCAAAGTGACGTAAAAACACTCGCTACCTGCAGCTGCAGGGAAACTCTCAGACATTTGGCTTCTCAGCTGTACGGTCTGAATGTGTGTTTCAGATGTTTTACAAGGAGAGATAACTCAGTACGATCCTGTAGCCCAGAGGCCTAAGAGTAATTAGGTTCTCCATGTTGCTCTGTGGGACACATAGCAGAGCGTTTGATTGGAGTGTTTATCCAAATGTGTCTAAATTCACTTTGTAACACATCAAAAAGGCGGGCAAAAATTTAACTGAAAATTGGAAAATCTTCCAACAAAACAGACTGAACTGATGACCTTGTGAATACGAAAAATCAAAAAATACATCTATGTATAGGCAGTTTGAGGAAGATAAATTATGGACATTTTAGGGCATTTTAAGGACTGTTATGATGTAACTTAATAAAACAATATATTATGTAAATGCCCAAAAATAACTTAGCAAGATCGGTTAATTAAAAAGTTAACTTAATATTTGCCATGAAAATAGTTGTATTTATTATCTCAACATAGTGAGAAATCAAACAGCTCCTTTAATGTCTCTAACTTAAAATAACAAGCTAGAAAGATCGTTTTGTTTAGAAAACAGCTTTATTATCTCATTATCTCAAGGTAATGAGATCTCAATGTTTATTGACTAAGATAACAGCCTAATTTATTTGTAATATTAAGATAAATTGGACATAATAATGATCTTATCATTTTTTGAGAAAACAATGTTTTCTTGTGAAAATTTAGGAAAATGTAAACATCTTTGTTTGTGATAATGGTTTGTCACAATTACTCCAGATCACATTCATATTAAGAGCTTCAATATTTCATTATCTCAATATTTCAGTTTGAACTGAAGATGAATGATTTATATCCTCCTGACTACCAAGAAAAAAAATATTGTCCAATAGCCATTTTTTTAATTCCACAGTCTTTGTAAGGTAATGAAAGGTTTTATGCACTTACTTTGTCTCTTCCCATAAAATGTGTTATTACTGATGAACGCCATTTTTATGAATTAGAAAAAGGTACATACAAAAGTCCCACCCCTTCACCTGTGGTATCATTGAAAAGCCCTAAATGTCCTCTCCAGATACAAAAGGAATTAATTAAGTAGAAGGCAGGGGGTGGGAGATATTCAAGTTTAGAAATGTCCTCTACAGAGGACAAAAATGAATTACTGGTAGTCAGGAGAATATATTAATCCAGACTATGATGCCTAGCAGCTGTTAACGGTCACTCTAAAGTGTCACCATGACAGCAACAATAAAAACAAAGGAAATGCTCATTTTGGACTCATCAAAATGCAAAGGCTTGCCTTATTAAAGAAAACCCCATCAACATGTTAACTAGGGGGAACACATGACTTAATAATACATTGTAGAGTGAAGGGAAAACCTCAGCTAACCTACAGCCTTGATCCAAATGCTTTGGTAAACAAACACAAACAGGCAGTTTCTGACCGGTCAACGTCGACGCGGGTGTGGAGCTGCTGCAGCAGCAGGCTGTGCAGCTGCCTCTGGCCCTCTGTCTCCTGCTCCTCCAGCAGGGGGCCCTCCTCACAGGTTCTCCGGCTCACTCTGAGGAGACACGTCAATACTCAGGACTCTGATCACACCCAATCATAACACAATGCTGTTGCAATCATCTCTCAGGTCACACGTGGTTGGAAATTGTGCAACAACACAAGACTTAGAAGAAGAGCATTAAGAGTGGACTTTGTTTTGGTTATAAATGTCTTATATATTATAGAAAGGATTTTTTTATGAGCAAGAAGCATTACTTCCTGAGCAAAGTGTAAATTTTGCTCTGATTTATTAAATACGTAAGGAGATGCCCAAATTATTTTTTTCATTTAAAAAAATTCTTTAGGTATCGCAATTTATTAACTGCTGCAAAACCAACCGAAATAAAGGTGAAACAGCACAACACTGATTGAGTGATGATGGTTTGATGCCACTCAGGGACATATTGATGTGTTTATATGTTTATCTCCATCATGAAGACAGTGATAAAATATAATATATTTACATCTGGAACCATTTGTAGCAAGATTTGCATGCATTTTTTTCTGCGATCAGACACTTGAGTAACATGGAGGACTATGTAATTATTATGAATATGTTTTTTTGAACCGTTTTCTTGTTTCTTAAATGGTTAACATAAATTGAACTTGCTACTAAAATGGGTATGTTTATCATATTTGTGTTTTATATCTGATTTAAAGTAATAAAAATTGTGCTGAATATTGCATCGCTCCCAATATCTTTGTTAGGAGGACAAAGACCACAAACTATTATGATACAACTTTTTTTAAAGTTAATATAATCAACTCCTACTGCCCATAAAAAGTGTCCTGAGTATATGACATGATTATCCATCCATCCATTTTCTTTACACCCTTGTCCCTCAGTGGGGTCAGGAGTTGCTGGTGCCGATCTCCAGCTAACGCTCCGGACGAGAGGCAAGGTCACACTGGATGATCTAATGATTATCATTAGAATTAAAAATCCAGGAAGCAAAATTTCTTTTGAATTGTTTACTTCAATGTAAAAAAATGTAAACAAAACACCTTGTTACCACTGTTATGCAACATAACAAATGTCCTACTAGTAAGAGGAAATAGTCTCCTCAGCTGAATACCATCCAAAACCAGAGGAAAAATTATCCAAAAAAGCAATAATTCAAACATATGAATAAACATTCTGAATAAAATCTTACAAATCAGAACTAAATAAACAGAGTTGCTCTAAATATGTTGGTTTAGATGTAAGTGCAGCTTTAGAAAAACCAAAGTAGATTGCTAGTACTTAAGAGGGGAAAGAAGAAAAGACAACATAGATGACCTTAGAGAAACAAACCATTGTCAATTAAAAGGGAAAGGAGCAGCTAATGAAATGCTATTAACTAAAATTATCAACAGGAAGTTTGACTATCTCTACAAAAACAGGGACTTAGTCAACTGCCATTGAAAAGCAAAGGTCAATGCCTACAAATCTGGTAAGAGTTATAAGGCATTTACCAATACAATATTATTTTTATTCATTCTACAGTTAAAAAAACATCTATTCACAGGGGAATTTCAGTTCATGAGTCTGAAAAGCACCCAAAAGGCTTCTGAAACAATGACATTTGGAGATATTTAGCCCCAAATGGATGTATAAACCTCCTAACAGTGAAGCACAGTTGTGGACAGATCGTCACTTCGGCTTCATTTTCTGTTACGTTTCCTATTTTATGCGAAATAAACAACTTCCGGGGTCTGGATAGGAACAAGCTGTGCAGCAGAAAGTCTAGGTGAGCACTAACCACAACAGTACACGGTAAAACTTAACTTATGCTCAAATAAAACCGTTAAAAACAGTTAAACACATAACTGCTAGCTTGGAACGGTGGCGCTATCGCCATGACAACAAGAGGAAAATGACGTACTAAGCGACGCAACAGCTAAAACAACTGCTCTAGGTCTGCATTTTCACACAATTTCTAGATTAAAGTGAAACTAAAACCAAATGTTTCTTAGTCAAGCTAAAGGAAATGCTTTAAAAAGCAACTGTATCTCACACAGAAAGTGTTGTTTACCTTCGCATGTTTCCCGATTCAGATTTCCGAATCCGGAAACAAAGAATTATGGGAAATGAAGTTGTATTTCGACGTGTTCAACTACATAAGGTTGGTTTTATCTTTACAGTAGTGGAAAAATTAATCTATAGATAACTTAAGTGAGAGGGATTTAGAAGACAAAATGAAACTTTTTTTAATGAAATAATACTTGTATTATTTCACCAAATAATACAATAATAGTAATACATAATAATGTATGACAAATGTTTAATTGAATTTCTTAAAAAGCTCTATTGTTTCCAATAACGTTTCACCTATGTAGAAATCAAAATAAGTCCTGACAGGCCTACATATTTTCTTTTCTGCTGCGACAAAATAAGTACGAGGAAATAAAGACGATTAAAACCCAGGCGCCACACCTTGCTTTTCTAGAGGTGTGCCTATAAACCTGTCTTTCATTAGTAATGGCTGTTTTCTTTCTAGGACCAAAAGGCTTAAAATAAAATATTAATGTATTAAACATATATTTTTCTATATAACATTTTAAAAATCACTGGTCCAAAAACAATAAATACAAAATGTGACAAAAAATGTAACAAGATATTAAATGTTCAAACTATTATTTATATTTTTAATAATGCCATATAATTTTTAGCTAATTATTTATCGTAAAAGTATTTAAACTGTTTGGCAAATACACATAAACATCTT
>CAEGAF010113118.1:0-11940 GCA_903067075.1 Micropoecilia bifurca
CCCCCCCCCCCCCCCCCCCCCCCCCCCCCCCCCCCCCCCCCCCCCCCCCCCCCCCCCCCCCCGAAAGGCCCTGAGATCAAGATGAAGGACCTTCAACGTATCCACATTGTTGTGATATTTATCAATTTTTCATACTCCTCTAGGGACTTTTTTCAAAACAACAATTAGCGATAAATATAGCGACTCCTTTTTTCTGGGTTGACAGAGACTTTTTATGGGAAGAACGCTCTGCAGCTCGGATGCAGTATGTCTGCCATTAGTTTCTCCAGCCAGTCTCACACAGTCATCCATTCAACACCTTACCTTTGGGAATAGTCAGAGCAAAGGAGACCCATTCCATTCTGTGTCCACATTGCAAATAAATCACACATTTGTGAAGTTGAGAAACGCAATCGATCAATGCTTGCCAGTCGCCATGACGATGCTCGCTATTCTCATTTCTGATTCGTGTCCGAGTGGATGGAGGGAGAGAGCGCTGGGTTTTTCTAATTAACAAAGTTGTACCTAGCTGTACCGCTGCAACCAATAGGAAAATTAATTGTTTGACCGAAGAGGCCAGTAGTGAGATGTGTCTAGGCAAAATTATGCCAAACTAAAATGTCAATATTCACACTGAAACATAAAGGTAGAACCTTTAATAACAAATTTAGACAGTTCAAAAGCAAAAAAAGATTGATTTTGGAGTGAGTTTCACTTTAAGATAACAAGAGGCTCCAAAACAAGCTCATGCTGACAGGAGCTGAAAATATGCAGAACTGAGTAGACAAAAAAATATCTCATTATCTAAGAATAATTTTGCACAAAAAATGTAATGAACATGCTTTGTATAGCTCATACATCTATCATAACATGTTCAAGGAGCCATAATAGGTAACCTTTAAGGAATATTGCCTAAGAAAAAGAAGGTGAGCTGAACTAAAACAAATCATAACACTTCCACTGCAAGATTTTAGCTGGCACTACTTATTGCATCACTTCAGCCACGACTGTTCTTATTCTGAAACTTGCATAACAGCTGAACAGAATAAATCTGGATTTATCACACCACATTAGCTTTTGTGATTGCTCAGGGGTTCAGCTTTAATGCGGCCTCTCAAACTGAAGTCAGAGATTAGCCTTCTCGATCAGACCTTTTTACACCAACAGCAATTTCTGTCTCCCTTTACAGAGCTCATGTGGAGCGTTGCAACATTCACTCTGCTGTGAATTTAAGCACATGGTACTTTCATTAACCTCTGATCAAGATCATTCAAAAAAATTTCCAACTGCAATCATTCCTAAGAATTAGGGTTCATCAAAGATTTTTTTGTGTTATTTTGTACTATATGTGTCTACATATTAGAAGTGTCAGAAATCTAACATTTCCCATTTTTTATGTACATACAAGATCTTTTCCAGGGATAAGGAACATCTCACCTCATTTGATTCTCTAAAGATTGGACCTAATTGGATCTAAATTATTTCAATCATTGCGCTTTAACTGACTAATTTGAAAAGTTCAATTTATCCTGCCAAATATGTGCACAAAAATGAAAGCACAGTATGAGTGGATTTCTAACTTCTGCCTTTTCAGTCCCCAGAATTGATATGCGCATAGTGCTTGATGTTGCACACTGATAGGGGAATTCACAAAAATATACAATTT
Source organism: Micropoecilia bifurca (assembly GCA_903067075.1). Classification (NCBI taxonomy): domain Eukaryota; kingdom Metazoa; phylum Chordata; class Actinopteri; order Cyprinodontiformes; family Poeciliidae; genus Micropoecilia; species Micropoecilia bifurca. Next base: position 1,646 of record CAEGAF010113118.1, read on the forward strand.
GCCCAATTCTCTGTGGATATTTTGGAATGCTATCTATTTTCTTTTTCTGCACCAGATTCATGATGCACATCACATTAAATGCAGACTAAATTTTTACTGCTTACATTTAAATCTCAGTCCTCTGTGCCGTTAACTTCTTTTTCACCGCATTTGTTGAAATTGTGCGTTTTATATTTCTGTTTCCTGCTGATCAGTGTGAAATTACTGGCTTTGAAAAGATATATTCAATTTTCATTTCAGTCCTACATTATAGCAAATTTTCACAGTTACGTTTGACAATTCTGCAAAATTAATGTTGTTTTCTAAGACGCCAGTCACCCACCAGTCCGTGATGTTGATACATGTAAGTAAGTGAAAAGTCTAAGATTATCTAGCAGTGGCGTATTGTACCTGCAGAGAGTGTGCAGCTTCAGGTTATTATATTATGGAGCTCCCTTCACCTGATTAAGGTTTTATCTCCAGCCACAGCTGTTCCAGAGATTATACGCTACTTTGACATTATTTGAGCCACTGGAGCTGTGTCTCCCTGCTGCCGCGAATAAAAAATAAATAAATAAAATAAATTAAACAGTCTGTAAATCTTCCTATGATAGCGACACACGCACTCAAACATTTTTAAACGCACATTTCCATGCATTTCTGTATAGCAAACACTATGCAGCACAACATCTAATCATTCACAGTTTGCTATCTGTTGCTTTGTTCTTAGGCTTTGTTTGTTGCCAGCTCTGTGAATAGTGGGCCTCTTAATCCCTGATCCCAGTGGTCACTCCGGATTTCCTGTCTCTAAATCTAAAAGGCTTTAACTCACCAAAGCCTGCAGTAATTATTTTAAAGGTTTATCTGGCTTCATTGGTGATGACATCTTCAGTTAAATTAAACTTGTTTTTTTAAAGGATGAAACACAAAGTTTGAAAGAAAGTGCTTACAATAATGTCAGCATTGCAGCAATGTAATGCTGACATCATTGTTCGCCTAAATTGGTTGGACCAAGGTGTTCTTGTTAGAGGCCCCTAAAGTCATAGAAACAATAAAATGTAGTTGAAAAAATAAGAAATAGAATGTACAAAGAGTACACTGCAAAATGAGGTTTTGCCAACATTATTACTATATTACTAAATCTGTTCTGTTCCAGCATCATTATTCACCATATATATATTTTTTAAATTCAACATTTACGTCAATTTAACTGCACATTTTTCAGCTTAAATTTGGAGGTATGTGGCTTAATTACATTTTTTTTTAATAACTTTTATTCTGGAGACCAGCCACCACACCCCTTTCTTTAAAAGAAAGTGTCATGATCCGTGTTTCTTTGTGTTTATTTGGAGTTTTTCTGTGATCCTGTTCCCTGTGAGTCCCTGTCTCTGTGTCTTCCCAGTTAATTGTCTCCCAGCTGTGTCTCGTTCCCTTGATTACCCCGTGTGTATTTAGTCTCACCTATTGTCTGTGTTCCTCATCTGTCTAAGTTTATCTTACGTTGTTGGCAGTGTGTTTGGACTGTCCAGAGCATTATCATTATTACAATCATCTTCACCATACCTGGGTCTCGGCGTCAATCCTCACCACCACTAACCACAGCTTATGACAGAAAGAAAATTAGATTTATGCTGTTGCTGATGATCCATCGTTGTACATGAAGACTTCACAACTCAAAAAGACAGAGAAGCCAACTTTTAAATCTTAAATCAAGGATTTCATACAACTTTTCCCATCTTAACATTCCTCTCTATGGATGAGCAACAAGACAATGTGTAACATAGATTAACATAAAAAAAATGGCAATATACCATGGGCACAATTTTCACAATTTTGACATGCCGATAGGAAAATCAGGAAGGCAACATTCTTCCAACACGATTCCACTCAATTCTCACCTCCCTTCGGTGCTCTGTCTGAGATTTCTCTCACTGAGCTTGATCTCTCCTTGGGAGGTTAATAAAAAACTTATTTTTGAAAGTAGAAATATTCAGCTCTGTTGTACTGATGTGTTTTTCCACTCTAACTTGCAGGAGACAGGAGTCGCCTACTGACCTCCTTTCCAAAACCCCAGACTGCAGAGGAGGAGTGCTTTACCGCTCTTCAAGGAGCAGGATTACATATCGTTTTATAGTCCTCTGTGGAAGAGGATGACATAAAATAAATTTCACTTTGTAATTTAATGGCTTGGAATTTCTCACTGCCTCAGTATGCCCGACATAATCCTTTTCTGTATTCCTGTGTTAGAATAATCAGGTTTTTTCCCCTTATACCATTTCTATTAAAAACTTATCAGACAACAAAACTTGTCGTCACAAGAGATGTGGAAAATGTACCAATTTTGAGCCGAGTCCGAGACATGCAGGGTTACACAGTGACTTGCCCGTCCTGTTATTTTGCACCATACTGAAGAACATGAATTTGCTATCAGACAAGTACAAACTCTTTCAAGTAAAAATGTATCTTGGGTTTCTGAGCCTTTCCCCATGATGGAATATCTTCATGGTTTTAAAGCTGTGGAAGTATCAAAGAAGCCAATTCTCACCATCCTCCCATGGCTTCCCTTGGTAGGGTTAAGCCTTCTGAAGTAGGTATATCAGATGCTTGCCTATCTGGGTCTGTTATGCTAATTTAAGAAGAAGGCGCCACATGTTCCATCTCACCGGTGGTGGCTTTGAAAGATGGGTAAGGCATAATCATGTGTCACATCTTGTGACTATCAAGCATGTTTTTTTTTTTCTTAACGCTTCAATTCATGTTAAAGACTAGATGGTTAAACATGTAACAGCTAAAAGTGTAATAAGAGTAAAAACCTAGAAAAGTACTTTCTGCCCAACATTACTGGCCTACTGAGTCATTTAAGGTTTACTTTCTTTCATAATTACTTCATCATGACTAGTCTCACATTATGATGTGACGCCACTGTTACTCTGACCTCTAGGTGGTAGCAGAGGTCTACCAAGATACCCCTCAGTCGGTTCTGTTTTGAAGCTCTGTTCCCACTTTGTTGATGTCACCGTAGAAAAAAGACTTCATGACCACAGAGAGCAGCAACAATAGTGAACAGACAAAGGGATGAAAGGAATGAAATAAAGGTACAGCGGCCTTTGATTCAGGCAGATGCAGCATCTTTCCTTCACTCTTTACCTTATTCTTCTTGACTCCATCTCCAGTCTTTTTTCATTGTTCCCACCTTGTGACCATTCTGTATTCTACAGAGTCATCCCATTTAAACGCCCTTGTTGAAGAGGATTTTGTTGGAAAGAAGCAGCTGCATTTTCTTTTTTTGGGGACTGGGGGTGGCCTTTGGGGGATACTCCACGTTGTGATGTGCCGGGCGTTCTGAAGGTGTGGTCTTTCTGTTCAAATCAGTTTTTTAAATATAGTCTTGGTTGGCTTCCTGCTGAGTGGAAACGATTAAACAAATTACTTTTTAGCCTAAAGCTGACTTTGAAAAAAAAAAAAAAAAAAAAAAAACGAAAACATGTTGGGGTTACAGCATACACCATTAGCAAAGAGAGGAGTCACTTTGTGTACGGTGATCTTTCATCTTTTCTCTCCTCTAAGCTCTGCTTGTTTCTGGGTTACTATTTGCATCAGTTGTTAAAGGACTGCGTGTTTCTCGATTTTTGTTTTCATGAATGATGTTTTTTTTTTGTCCAATGACATTTTAACTAAGTCTTTTCAAGGGTCATGTACAATTTTATTATAATGATATTTAAATGCCAAGATGTTCCTTTTTAATTCATGCTTTAATATTTGAACTAGACATTCAAAATAAGATTCATGTGGGTAGATTATTTGCAGGCTTATGTATTTGCCTCGAAGTTCTTGTATCTAGAACACAGCTTTGTCTATTAGAGTCCCTTGTCAAATTTGACACATGAAAAAAACATTTGTTTTTAATCTCGGAATGATGGATTACACACAAAATAAAAGAATCCTCCCACTTGCCCACAAAATATGGAGGGAGGAATCCCTGACTTTTGTTAAGAGGAGCAGAAAACATAATATGAACACAGTTCTTCTCATACATAATGCTTCTCTGCTTGTCAAGCTGAATTTAGGACTTGTTTCATCTTGAAAATATCACTGAATCCAAGTAATCAGCATACTGACAAAAAAAAGACAACTTAATTTATTTATATAAGAGCAGCTTGTATCATTTTTCCCTTCAAGAAGTTTTTGTATTAGAGCAAAGCAGCATCAGCAGAAATGAGATTCTGCAGGTTTAATTGGTGATGAATGATATAATTTATGATTGGTTGGTAGAAAACACCCTTTTTCCCATCTCAAGTTATACACTGCAATATTTGGAGGTCTCATTAGTCATTCTCAGACAATAACCCATTTAATATATAGTCTGGTAAAAGTTTTCCAGAGCTATAGTAAGTGTAGCTTGGCAATAATATTACTAAGTTCAGTGATTGGAGGCACAGTTAAGCTCAAATCCATTTATTACAGTCCCCCTCTGAGAAGCAAATTAGCTTTGATTACATTTCAGTCTCAAACTCTCCCGGTGAATAACTTCAAATTAGAGAAAAACGACAAAACAGCATAAGAAATTGCCTAATGAGTTACCTTTTGAAGTATTCAGAGCTCACACAGTCAAGCAGCAATGGCTCCTTTGCATAGCGTCAGTCGAATTGTTATCTCATTTATCGTCAGTTCGTGTTCTTGTACCGGCAGCAATATATGCAAGACCAGGTGATATTTCATGGTTTGTGAGCTCCATAGCTTTCCCCATTATGCTCCAGGTTCAAAAGGTTCAGGGTGGCACATTGCAGTGCAAATTGTAGGCAAGTACATGACAGAAGTGAGTGGAATCAATTACTGCAAGTATGACATACATCAAAAGAATGTTGGGGAGGGTGAGGAAGGGATACCTTGATAAGAAAAAAAAAGCATATGCCAGATAACAAATCACATTCTTTGAAAACAAGCTGCAGGACATTTTCCTGACTTATTTTTCTCTCTTTTTTTAAGCTAATCTTTCCAAGTAGAGATATAGTAGTCAAAAGGTAAAGGGAAATGAAGGCAAGTTAATTAAGCATCACATGCAGCAGTGGGGAAACAGAGTAAGAAAAACTCTTGTAGAAAATCTTGTATTGTGGACTTACAACATGGCAGTGAGGGAATTATACCGAGCTACTGGTGTGAGACAGTACTGGTAGCTAATTTAAATCCAGTCCAACTGAATAATTATATTGTTCATGTGCATACATAACTAGTTATGCAAAGTAGAACAGTGCGGTTTCTGAAAATTTCCTCATAACTTAGGCGACTACTGTGGAGATGCAAATACCTTAGACGCTTGATAATGAACTGAATTGAATGTAACTTTAGTTATGGATGAAGACGAGTTAATTTGTGTAAGGAAAATAATTCATAAGACACCAAAAAAATAAAAAATAGAGGAAATCACAGAGATGTCACACTGACTTCAGAGAGTAATTCTTTTAAGATAATTGAGTGGGTTGTAATGACAAAGTGTTCCTTTTTTTTCTGCAGCCAATCTAAAAAAGCTTTAGAAACCAATCAAAATAGGAATGACTGGTATACATCCTCTGACCTGTTTGCTGCCTCTCTCTGGCTGTGTGTTTAAAGCTGCAGTTTAAGATTGTAATATTTTCCTTCAGATTTCTCAGGTGGAACACACAGTGCTGCATCCTCAGTGTTCCAGCTGTGTCCTTGTCAGTGCTCTGGTCTCATGCAATTTATTTGCTTAGAGGTTCTCATTACCAGTGACTGAATAAAATATGACTGAGAAAACATTAAAACAAATTACAAACATTTTAAGCAGATTCTACCAATCAATAGCATTTAGGACTAAGTGTGCTATTAATGGTACTGATACAGTAATGAAACAATTTTAAATGTGAAATCTTTAAAATTATTTTGTATCATTTTGATATAATGTCTATGCACTAATATTTATTTTTTCTTTAGATTTTCTAACAAATTCTTGCCTATATTATTTCCATGATCATCTCACCAGTGAAACTTGTTTTCATTAGACCGCCTTCCTTCACAATTCCACTTGATTCTCATCTAGCTTCAGTGCCCTGTCTGGGATTTCTCCCACAACTTTACTCCAGTAGAGTTTCAATCTGACCAATCAGTGAACAGAAGCAGAAATTGTATACGACCTATACTTGTATCACACTTTATTAAATCCAGAGGACTCCAAAGCTGTTCACACTGCATTCAGTCATTCGCCATTCATGAACACATTTGCAGGCTGGCTACTGGATTGCAACTACAGCTGCCAATGGCAATTATTTTTTTATTTTTATCTCTGGTTCAAGGTTATGGACTTCATTTTTAATCTGTGTGCAGCATCAAAACATGTCTGCACTACCTTTCATTAAAAATAAATACATTTAATAATTGATTTCTAGACAAACATTATTTAGATCTTCCACAGAAACAAACCCAATAGTTGTAGGAGAAAAACAAATGCAGTGTTCAGGACTGGACTCATGTTGAGACCAGCAACCTTGGTCTCAAGGTCACCTTTTAATCCAGCATCCACTAGATTCTACTTAAAGTTTTTATTTTTCTTCCCCCATTATATCTCAGATACTGAAAATAATTACACTATACCTACTTCTTTTGCTTTTGTAGTGTTTTGCCCTTTGCCTCTCCACTAACTCAAATAGGAAATATTATTTTCCCAGTACCAGTGAAAAGAACCTTGGAGAAGATATACATTTAGCTCTATAACAACCTGTTGCTAAGGTAAAAGCTATACCCCTAATGGTTATTGTTTCCTTAGCACCGGTGAAACAGGCCACTCTGCTGTTAGAGAAATGCACTCCATTTTGTTTTAACCATAATACCAGAACAGGACAAAAGAGCTTGCTGAACAATAATTTCAGGCTGGAGGTTATTTGGAGACCATTTTGCTGACTGGCAAATGTCATTTCACGTTTTAAGTCCAAATGAGGGTCTCTCAGCATATGAGACATCAAAAGTGTAAAAAAAACATATTGTTCACTAGGTGTTTTTTGACAAAAGGCTCCTGGTCAGAAAAAAAATATTTTTAAGGAACAAACAAAGGGTTGTTGCTACTATGAGGAATACCTTAGTCACATGATAGCAAAAGCAATAACGCATGATGTCTACCTATAAAGAGAGAGAGAAAATTATTTTTCATCTTCATTATTTATTGTCATCCTTCATTATTATGTGGTACAGTCAAATTGTAAATGAATGTGAATACAAATGTTTAAAAAGTATTTAAGGGAACCCAGTTGCGTCACTAACTTTATAGCGGTTTGTCACCCAGTTGTTGACATGGTGACAGTGAAAATGAACCACTCACTAAAACAGAACAGGGCTCAGTATGAATGGCCATCTCCCAGCTAATGGTTGAGAGGAAACGACCACAGAAAAAAAAGCAAATTAAAAACAAAAACAGATCCAATTAACCAAGAGTGGATTTTATTGGATAGGAAAACCTAGAGTATTTAGTTACTGACACATAAAAGGAAATCTGTGAAATAAACTCGATCTAAATCTTTGAGCTATTTCCTTAAAGCCTATTTGTTCTGCTTAAATTGGTTGTAAGATAATGTTAATTTAGTTTGTCTATACAGTGAAGTCTTTTATTTTGAAGGTCAGTTTGGGCCTCAAACCGTCTTGTTAATTTCTTAGACAGTGGGGAAGTTCATCCACTGCCATCTGCTTTCTGATTACACCATGGACAACACCGTTTATGAGTTTTTATTAATATTTAAGAGGACAATTTTAATAAAGTCCTATTTGTGGGAAATATTTACAATAAATGTGAGCTTAGAGGAGTGTAGTGTGAAAATCTTTGGGATTCTCTAGACTTTATATCATATTATATCATATTATAATGTCATCTAAATGATACCTGGAGCGTTACTTTTGATTCATGCATATTTTTGAGAAACCCTTGAATATCCTTCGGCAGCCGTTCAGGAGTGTCTGAACACTTGCTCCCACAAAATGCCACCTTTCTCCACAAAGCTCCTTCTTGGAGCTGACCACCAGAGCCCCATCCCTGCACAGCTTAGGGGCAGCAGCAATTAGCAAACACTTGGTAGAACTGCATGTCTGCTGAGCTTATCAAACAAATTACTTCTCAGTTCAAAGTTTGTTAATAGCATAAAGAGAAACACTGTTGTGATGACATGCCGAAAGCGGAAAATCGCCAAAAGTTGAGAGGTTCTTAAAAGTAGCGCTTAAAATTGACTTTTTTAAATGCTGCATTGTTATACTATCACTTTAAAGTAGTCAAAGAGCATTTTTTCTATCTGGGAACCACAATCATAAGAAAACAAGTAAATGTGTTTTGTTATTTTTAGGTGTTGAGCAGAACTTAGAATCATTATCTGAATGAATTATATCAAAATAGATACTAATGAAAACTTTACTGACAAGCTTATTACTGTGACAATTTGTGTTTTTGTGTATTTATTTCTTGTTTTTTTTTTGTTTTTGTTCCCCGAGTCTAGTTTTCCTGATTACCCTCCCTGTGTATTTAAGTCCACCTGTGTCCTTTGTGTCTTGTCGTTTCCTCGTCTTATGTCAGTTGTTGTTGTTGCGTGTTTGGCTCTCCAGTAGAACTGTTAGTCCTAGTTAGCTTGCTCCTTGTTCAGTCATTTGTCAGTTGCTACCGGTAGTTAGCTGTGTGCTATTCTCTCTGCCGTGCCGCCTGTATTTGGACTGTTTGAGCTTTTCATCATTAAATACGTCATTTTCTTCACAACTGGGGTCTCACCGTTTATCCTCACTACTTTTTTACCTGGGTATAACAACATAGACATTAGCTGCACACGAGAGTTGGCAGTGTTCATTATGACACTAACGCTTAAATTAGTTGTACACAGTAAATACAAAGAAATAACATATTGCTCAGGCCATAGAAAGAAGGAGTGTACAGGATTTAAGATACTACTTAATGCAGATAATTTGTAAGACAGGTTTTTCTCCAAGGCCAGTGGGAAGGTTTTGACTTCTGTGTGATGTAACATCACAAGTTGTGATGCAAGTAGTTCTGTTAGAGAGCCCTATACATAATGTCCCTTGATTTTTTTTCATCTGTAGCAAAAAAAAAAAACATTTCAAATCCTTCCGTATTTTTAAAAAAAATAATAATTATTAAACTACATACTATATCCTGGCATGTTGTTTGGTCATTGCTTTAAAACTAGTTGTGTAACTTTTTTTTAAGCTAGCCCAAAATTTTTAAAATACTGTCATTGCTTTTTAACCATGACAGAAAAATTCTCCTTCCATGTAAAGTAAAAAATTTTATGTCACCAGGAAGGATGAGTGATTAAACCAGAGGCAGAAATTTTTTTCTGAAGGATATTTCTTGAGCAAAAAGGACGTTTAAACGAACTATGTTTCTTGAAGAAGCTGATCCAAAAGATCAACAGAAAATCCATGACCTTTAAAACCTAGTAAGGTTGGAATACTACCTTTTTAAAGGCATCTTAATTTACTGTTCAAATATTTTTGGTTCAAATACTGTTCAAATATTAATTTCCCCTCAGAAAGCAGGTGGAGAATCCACGCTTTCTGATTGGCTACCAGTCACATTCAGCGTTAAGCTCCCAGTCGGGGTAAACCCCTGATTGAATCGCACCCCCCTCCCCCATGCCCCCCACCCTCCCAGGCTTAGCAGGTTTTCTGGGGGAAACCCTGCATAAAGGTATTGGCCCTCCGTGAGACAATCATATGTAGATTGCCAGAACTACTCCAACTACTAAATTTTGGTTAAGAGATTTTTTGTTTGTTCTTTTTTCTCTTGGTTACAGCAAGTGACAAAATGGAGCTGGGAGGTATTAAGCAAAAGCTAAAATTGGGAGAAATTACACGGCTTGCTTAAATGGTGGTTGAAAGACATCCATCCATCTATTTTCTGCCGCTTATCCAGGTCGGGTCACCGGGGCAGCAGCTTCAGAAGGGAGGCCCAGACTTTCCTCTTCCCAGCCACTTCTTCCAGCTCCTCCATGAACCCCAAGTCGTTCCCAGGCCAGCCGAGAGAAATGGTCCCTCCAGCGTGTCCTGGTCTCCCCTCCTCCCGGTGGGACGAGCCCGGAACACCTCACCAGGGAGGCGTCCAGGAGGCATCCTGACCAGATGCCTGGGCCTCAACTGGCTCCTCTCGACGTGGAGGAGCAGTGGCTCTACTCTGAGTCCCTCCTGATGACCGAGCTTCTCACCCTATTTCTAAGGGAGAGTCCAGTCACCCTGCGGAGAAAACCCATTTCGGCCGCTTGTATCCGTGATCTCATTCTTTCGGTCATGACCCAAAGCTCATGACCATAGATGAGGGT
>CAEGAF010113126.1:0-13146 GCA_903067075.1 Micropoecilia bifurca
AAAGTCACACCCACTTTCTAGTTTTTAAATCGTTATAAACTACTAATCCATAAGGGTTTATATATATATATATATAAATATATATATAAATATATATATATATATATATATATATATATATATATAATACAATACAAGAAAAATGCCCCAAACCATGCCTCATTAAAGAAAAAAAGGAAATTAATTGTTGTCCTTGTAAAGTTTCTTAGTTCTCCAAATGTGAATGCATGGCGGTAGATACCTCACAGCTGACCGAACCACCAGAGGAATTGTCTTCCAGACTAAAAGTTATTGAAGGTTTTTATTACCACCTATTTCATGCTCCACAGGTACAGCCACCTCCTGCCAAACAGCCAAAAATCATATTGGAACTTAGCTTTTTAAAGTGCAAACTGTACCAATCATGTGCCAGTAGGATGAATTAGTTAGAAAGTAATTTCACTTTTTTAGAAAAATAAAGTCAGGTAAATTTTTTTTTTCCTCTGAGGCGCTACTATGGAAACCACTAACTACAAATGTTAATTAAATTATGAAACGCTGTACACATATAATTTTGCAAAACAACAAATTCATTAATTTGTAGCTAGGATGAATGTACATTATTCAACTGCTGAGAAACAGAATGGATTAAAATGTCATGATTTGTGGTCGAGTGGTGAAGGACACAGGCAGACCCAGGATGAAGATGATAAATCCAACAGAATAATGGGCAGGACACGATGGACCAGACAACAGGTGGGACTAAATACACTGGGAGGGTAATCAAAGAAACGAGACACAGCTGGGAACAGTCAACAGGGAAGACAGAGACTCAGGAAAACAAACTAATAAACACAGAAAAACCTCAAAATAAATGCACAGAAAACAGATCACAACATAAAAAGCTGCATGTCAGTGAAGGATATCCTCTGAGCAGGTTTTTGTTGGACTGGAAGAGAAAAGACACTACGTCTTCAATAATATAAATTTGAGTGTGAAAAGTGAAAAGAAATCAGCATTAAGACATTTACTGATATGTAAAAGTTGTAGAAAGGGATTTGTGGTTGATTAGCTAAACTAACCAAACCTTACTTGCAAATCTGTGTCTATTAAATTTGGACAAAACCAAGGTGCTAGAAAAGTCCAACTTATTACATATTTTTTGTTGGCTTATTTTTTGTTCCTTAAAAAATATCCATGCATGTCTAGGTTTTGTTCTCAAAGTATAATGTAGTTTGATTTTGGGTTTCTCCAAAAAAAAACCCGAATGTTAATTCATGTTGTTTAAATACACTTCAGATATGACAGATATGTATTTGTGTTTTGGTCTTTCACGTTAACCATTTGATGTACCTGAGCAGGTCATTTACTACCTCTTGTCTGTAGACCAGTAGGGGGCGATACCTTCACCTGTCCACTTTCCTACCCTGAACCAGAATAGATAAATGTGTGGACTACAGTATAGTCCATTGTACACTACACTGTACTAACCACTAAATTAAGCCTTATAATCAAATGGGGAAAAAAAGCCCTAAAGTAAAATTGAAAGGAAGAAGTCCACATTTAAGCTCATATTGCCGAATTCTGAGCTGCTGCACACTCAACTTCACATTGTGGACTTGTTATAAACAGGTGTAGCGAGAAAATCCATGTAAACTGAAACGTTGACAATTTATTTAATTTTTATATTATGGCATTCATGTGTGGCCAAAACCCTGTCAAACACCATACCCTTCCTGGCATTTCTCTAATTTGTTACTTGGCCTTTCAAATGCTGGTTTAAGGGGACAGCAATGAGCAAATCATTTAATTTAAGCAGGACTGTAAAGCAAGTGTAGAAATCAGGCAGACAGGGAAATGTCCCAGATGTTATGTTTTAGATGATGAATATGCGGAGGGAGTGAGACTCCTGGCAGCTGGCACAGGTTCATTGCCTGCTTTCGGATGGCCTCATTCCTGTCAGAGCCCCAGCCACACAATGTCTGTTTGCGGAACTAAAAATAGTGACAGAGGCAAAGGAACACTGGAGAATTGTGTTCCCAAAAGACTGACGCTGGCCTGAGAGCACTCATCTGAGCTGTATTGCCACAGACCACAATGCTTTTTTAAACACCGTAATGTACAGGAAACGGTAAATGCATTCCTAGATTAGGCAGGGAAAAAACAATGCATGTTTTTGCTGAAAGCTTTGTCTTCAGATAACTCCCTCTTGAACAATAAAATGGCTGTAGGTTTTAAGTTTTTGATGGTAATTTTATACCGGAGAGATGACTGTCAGGCTGTCAACCATCTGCAGTCGTGACTGCCTGCAGCTCCCTTTCACTGGATTTTCACAGTAGTGGGCTTTCCTCCCATTGTTGCCGCTTCCATGCCATTTATGTACCACCTGCTCTCAAGTGTGAATACTGCAGACAGCTGTAAAATGTCCAGCCTGTCCAAGCATTGCTGCTACAGGGCTTTTTAGGAATAGAAGGTGCTTTTTCAGGTCAACTTAAGATTTTAAATTGGTATTCTTAACAGCAGAGACAGCAGCTTTCTCCTTGTTTCCCCCGTTTCTGCAGGGATTGTCTCTTTCATCGCTCACAAACTGTTTCAAGGTGCTTGCCTGCTCAATGTTTGCTTGCCTGTCTTATATAGATAAAACAAACATTTGGGAAGCTCGTAAGTTTTTTTGCTATGGTAAGTCAATACTGTTCATCTTCACACTGGTACATTCTGATTGATCTAAATCGTGCAACGTTCTTCATGTTTTTAAAACTTAGACTTATGTTTAGAATGATCAAAATGTACCAATAATCCTAAATGTAGTTTGAGAGTTAACTTGCGGAAAGTGCCGCTTTCAAAATCTCTGGAGAAGACTAAGGCTACAAACACTATGTAGTGCGCAAGTAAAGAAAACCCAAACAAAACAAAAACCACTGAGCTTAGCGTGAAAATACCATCATTATTCAAGAGAACACAAAAACATTTAGCATCAGAATATTTACAGAGATCATTCTTCCTTTGCTCACCATGCAGAATATGAAGAATTGCAAAATTCCAGCAAAGTCAAAACAAAATGCTTGACAGTAAACAAACAACAAGGGTGAACAGAAAATGTGAAATATGAAACAGTAAGGCTCAGTATAAAGTGATTCCAAAGCTGTTTTTTAAAAAGTATATAGAGCAGACCCAAAAGAGTATATGTGGGGTTCTTTCATTTTTTTTTTGGAGTGATGAATAATTCAGTAATCTCCCAGCATGATATTATAGCACATGTATTTAGGAACATGAAGTCTCTTTCTATTTTGATGCATTTTCAAATTCTCAACATGGGACAAGGACAAAAAGGAAAACCTCCTGTTGTTCCAATTGTTTAACTGAAATTCTTGATTTTTGCTCATCTGAGTCACACCAAAAAGGGTGAGATGATTTCTTTGAACCAGAATATCATGTCACAGTTCAGCACGGCTGAGAAAATCTGACAGACAGGAAACAGGTAACCAAATTTACTAATATAAAACATAAAAATATAGATTGATAAAATATGGCCACCACAAATATCCTTTACACTAAATGCCAACTGGCAGAATTGTGCTCCAGCATCTGTTAAGACAGCTGTGCACTTTCAACTGAAGCTGCCTAGTCTATATTAAACTGGGAGCCACGAAAATACTCCCTAGAGGTACAGTAATTCTATAATGTTTGAAAACTCCATTTACCATATGTATTTTATTATTCATATGCAATTGGATTCTTTTTCTCATAGCCAGGAAAAGTGTAACCACCTGTTTCAACACCTAGCTGTGTTGCCACTTAAAATTACAAAAAGTTTTAATCAGCAGTGCTGCAGTTATTTTCTTTTTTATCTGTACTGAGTCTTTTGGACTTTCTCCTTGGCAGGTACACATGCCAGCACTGAAGACAACCTGCTTTAAAGCTGCTGTGGCAGTCAAGAGAAAAATGACAAGCACCTGAGACAAATAACTGAAGCTGACATGCTACAGTGCTTTTATCAAATAAATACTAGAAACATGTTGCTGGAAGGGCAGAGGGTACGACCGAAAAACATTGTGCAAGTTAAAAATAAGTTTTATTCTGAAGTTTGAACCTTTAATATGAAACCACATCCTTCTTAAAGTGGCAGTATTGTCCATTTCCTAGGCACAAAGTGGAATTTTATACTACAAATGCTGAATGTGCCTGTCAAAACTTAAAAGAAATTTGACATCACAATTTCATGTCTTGAAACTCGGCCTCTGTCTCTTTAAAGTTGGGTATGTAACTTTTATGAAAAATGTTTAAACTGTCAACATGTCATGACAGTATGAGGTCTGTCTGACAGCACATCATCACAGTGTGGCTCCATTTTACCAGTGCTTCACTGAGAAGTTTTTTTGTAAGATGAACTCTGCAGATGCACATTTCCACCAGGTGTTTGCTAATTACTGCTGCCACTAGTCTGGAGGAGCTGAGTGGGGGATTGGAGGAGTGGGAGTGATCTAAGAGGCAGAAGGTTGGCTTGGAGACTGCAGCCCGGGGAAGGAGCTGCCTGAAAAAGACAGCGGTACCAGGCTACCAGCCTACCAGGCTACCAGAGGAGATTAAAGGATTTCTCAAACATGCATGAAAGAATGAAGGCAACACTCCAATTGTGTTTTTGATGAGGAAATATATAATTTAATGCAAAGCTCAAAAACATTGATTTTACATAATACTGCTTCTTTGTCACGTACTCATCTTATTATTAGCCACATCATACCCCAATTCTTTTATAATAATGATAATAATAATCAATTTAATTTATAACGCACTTTTCATTAACAAAAGTCTCAAAGTGCTTTTACCATTGAACATAGCGGTAATAGAACTATGTGTGTACTGGTCAGTGTGCGGCTTCACCATTCCTGATGGTGGTTTCCCTGTGTGAATTTGTACCCTGGTGTAGTTCGTCAGGGTGGAGTTTATGAGAAGTACATCTCAGCATAAAAACTAAGACTGACATAACATCATAATCTGGCTATCAGTACATTTAAACAGCTATTGTTAGCTCATATATCCTGGCATGTTTATTGCTTCACTGTTGCAGGTGCTGTAGGCTTACTGACCTTTTTAAATCCCTCTCAAAAAATCAGACGCTCCGATTGAAGTATCACTTGGCTGTGTTGCACCCACTCGGTAGCAAAGGTTGCTGATTTCCATCCGTTGTTGCTTCATGTTGATCTGCCTCATAGGTCTCATGTACTGAGACAAGATCTCAAATAGAGAAATTCCAACAGCCTGCTCTTCCTAAAACCTATTTTTCTCTCTACTATGTGTCCCCACCAGGTCTGTCATCTTGGATCTAATTTCTTGTTTTACAGTGACATCATTAATTCTGTCTCAAGAGCAGAATCAGGTTAAGGGATAGTTTGAAGGTATGCCAATTTATCCAACAAGGCCTTTATACTTAAACTTATTTCTGCTCTTCATTTAATTTGTAAAAGATTTTACACATATTGAAGAAGTTTGAAATTGCTAATCAGTCTATTTTTTTTGTCTTTCATAAGGACCTTGTATTTACAGAGGCATGCATGTTTTGAGGTCATCTGGATGCTATATGTAGTGTGCTGGTTATGTAACCAAAAAATCTGAAAAAAAAAAAAGATGAGAAAGAAGTTAGAAGTGAAACAGAGAAATACAAGTCATACCTTGTTAACTTTTGAATTGTACAAATACAATCCAAATATGATTGCACTTGAATTATTCATTGATAAGTCATACAACAAAGAGGTTTCATACAGGTAAAGTACATCTAAATATACTTCATAAAACCCCTGTGCAGCATTAACATGACTTATTATTCTCTGTTGCAGAATGGTAATGATATGCATGAAGCAAATTCTGATGTTCTGATGCAAATCTAACTGGGCTTTTAGATAAAGATCAAAGACTTCACAACCTTGCATCAAATTCTCCCTCTCTCTTTCTTGCACACACACATAAATCGTGCATTTCATTTGATGCTTTGAACCGCAGAGGGCCTCACACAGGAAAAACTTTAAGAAGGGCCTAAATATGAAGTGATGCAATTATCTGACACATCCTTCAATAGGTGAGACTTCACTCTTTTGCCTGCTTGAAGCTCCATACTTGTGCCTCTTCGTTCTCCCCCAGTGCTGAATGATGAGGGTGCAGTGAGCATTAAAGGGCTCCTTTGAACAAAAAGATTCAATATGAAAAGGAATGAGATATTAGGCAGCAGGAGGGGATCGTAACGCCACTGTTCACCCCTCCCTTGAAGCTGTCACATAATTAGATAAAGGTGAAACTCTGCGGAGAGTCCTTTCCTTTAGAGAATTTTATGTGACCCCCAGGTCAGCACACGGGAAGAACACCAGGCACCAAGTGTAGGTTGTTCCAACCTTTGAGTCAAGGTGACATCACATCACAACAGTGGAGGAGAAAAAAAAATCAAAGTACACAAAGAATAAATACTGTACAAGGGAGATTTGAGGTTGGGAAAAATTGTCACTGTAACAACATGCCTAAAGTTTAAATGCCTGCATAAAATGTAAAAGCAAGTTGCATTGTTTTCTATTATGTACACAAGTTGCAACATTTTAAGAACTGCTTACAATTCACTATAGGCAATACATTAGGCATTGTGCTAATTTGACCTTGACCTGAACGAAAGTGAGAATTTATTTGTGTGACAAATAAATTTGTCACACAAAGTAGTAGTTTATGTGAACTACTCAGCTGAACTCAAATGTTTATGCATTTTTTTATTTATCTATTTTATCACCATATCCATCTTTCATTCAAATCAGAAGCTTGATATTCTTCATCAAAGCCACAAAAATCACCTGATATTGTTTGCTATATTCTGATTTAAATCTTTCTTTTCCAAAACACTAAGTTATTTCATCCAAAATAACTCTCTTAACAGCAGAGAGTGATTTATTTTCACAATTTTATCATGCTCCAAAGGTTAGCATAATTAAATTTAATCAAATTAAGTCAATCTATTTTTTTTTATCCCAACCCATGTAAAAAATAATCCAGTTAAAGCTAATAATGCTACAACTATCAGGGTTTTCAACTCATTTAAAAATTGTATTACATTTAATTATAGTATTTTATTAAACACATTTGATTTGTTTCAGTCTTATTTTAACTTTACTTTTTGTGGACAAGTTTGAACAATGAAACAAGTCTACATGGACAATAGGGTGTCGCTGAGTCTTTGATGCTTGGCCCTCTCTTAATGATCAAAAACAGAAAGGAAGATCTGTCATATTGGCAAGGGATTGGGAGCACAGACTTTTCTGAGACCTTTCTAAGGCTTCTCCCGCTGATCTTCCTTCTTTTGTTTAAAAATGTTTTCCTAGTTCAGAGAGCACATAGAAGAATATGAGATCTGAAACAGAAAGATGTTTTTAAATGTTATCTAAAGCTTGAAAGTTAAAAAGGGAAAATAAGTTTACTTTAAGACTTATACACTTGAATTAGGGTTTGGTTTAGAAAGGAAATGCACAAGAAAAGTAAAGAAAAAATATATTTATTTTGGGCTGCACAGTAGTGCAGTTGGTAGAGCTGTTGCCTTGCAGCAAGAAGGTTCTGGGTTCAATTTCTGGCCCTGGTCTTTCTGCATGGAATTTGCATGTTCTCCCTGTGCATGCGTGGGTTTTCTCCAGGTACTCTGGCTTCATCCCACAGTCCAAAAACATGACTGTTAGGTTAATTGGCCTCTCCAAATTGTCCCTAGGTGTGAGTGTGTGTGTGCATGGTTGTTTGTCCTGTGTGTCTCTGTGTTGCCCTGTGACAGACTGGCAACCTGTCCAGGGTGACACCACCCCTCACCGGGAACATTAGCTGGAGAGGCACCAGCACCTCCTGACCCACCAAGGGACAAGGGTGTAAAGAAAATGGATGGATGGATATTTGTATTGCTTATCAATTTGTAGGTTATTTTGTTGAGCTTTTTAAGGTTTCACATACTGGAATGTAATTTAAATATCCATTGATATCAAAGGAGATGAATGATGAAATACAGATTCCATGATTTATTAAACAAAACGGAGCCAAAAACAAAAGAAGCTAGATGTGGTAAAAGTAGTTAAACAATATAATGTAGCTCCACCATCTTTCCAAGAATAACTTATTATTGAACTTTCATGTAAATGTGGCCATGTCATTGTAAGCCCTGGAAAAAGTGCTGGTGACAGGGCTCCGTTCAAGAGAAAAAAAGAGATCACAACAATGTAACTATACTTACACTGCAGAACCTTTACATTGTAAACATGACAGGACTTGGCATTTCACAAAATGTATGTTTTTTTATGCTAGGGTAGCCTACATATTGAACAGTGACTATCAATATGTCAATATCATAACAGACACTGTGAAGACAGCAGACTAAATTATCTTAAAAAGATTAAAATGAAATGCAGTAGATAGATCATGCTAGTATGCTAAAATCAACTCGTCCTCTAAAAATGATGGAAAGTGTTGGGTAAATAATGATGCCAAAGAGTAATAACTTTCTGAGACTCTAGCAAAGAAATAACGTTTGAACAGTTGCAATCTCAGATGAACAAGACTGGCATAGCTGAATGGCAGAGCTGACGATGTGCTCTCAGGTTTTTTTCTACTTACACCCTAGCAGCATAGTTTGCCAACCATTCATTGGACAATCTGACATGCCTCAAATTCATGTGAGTCTTTGTGACAAACACTGTGACCAAGATTTTATTAGATCTATCTCGCACAGTGTCACACGCAGTACACTTAAATTTCTTCGCTGTGGCGCTGCTAACTTAAAAAATGCTTGAGGGAGAGGTCACTGTCACAGTTTTACAAAAAAACAATGCTGACTTTGGATAAAAGGAAGTGAGACTTTGTGCTCTGCTTTCACCTTTTCACTTTGGGTTCTGCAGATGAAACAATGTCCCTGCTGTACAACTGAACAAAAAGTTGTTAAAATAAGTGTGATGCCTTATTTATTTATTTATTTTCTAAACATGCAAGAGTATAACTTAAATATTAGGGGAATTGCATTACATAGCATAAGCTAGGATGCCTTCTGTCAAGGATTTAATCAACTAAAGACAGAGTGCAGTCTGGACAGGCCACCCATCCATTCCAAAGAGTTTTATTTTCATACGATTTCTCCTGATCAAATGAACATGTAACAGCAACTTTTTGCAAAATTGCTGCACATGAAATGTGAGCTCCAGGTGCCTTCAAGGCAGTCTGAAAGCTGAGTTCTCATCCTTGTGAGCCAGGTTTTGTTCCAGTTTTCATGTGTTAGGACACAACTAAAAAACTGCATAACATACACCAGCAGGAAGACAACGAGAAAGAGATAAAAATACTGCTGTTCCTGAAAATGTTTCACTTTTCAGAACATTTTGTACATGTACACATGTATAACTTTCACAGATATTACTCTGAAAGTAATATTTGTTCTTTCTAAGAAATTATTTTTAGGGCATCAAATAAAATTAGTTGTAGAGATCATAAAAACTTTGCAGAGTCAGTGATGTATGCAAGTCTTTTCTTATACCTCAGTTTCTTTTAACTAAAAGTTGTCCTAGACAGTTTATTTCTTGTCTTTCTATCACTGACTAACAAAATTGTGTATTTTTTTCAAAGTTATGTGTTGAGAAAGTTCTAATTACAAAGTTTTTAATATGGTGTACTGCAGCACTGCAAAAAGTTTGGAAGACTAGAGACTATCTTTGTAATACAAACCCCTTCTTCATCAAATCATGCTGATTAGGTCAGATATTTATGGCCAGAGTTTGAGGATACTTTTTTTGGCAGCAAATGAAGAAGTGATTGTGGCTTCAGCTGCAAATTTTGTAAAATCTATCAGGGGATAACAAAGATAGATGCTTCAACTAATCATCCGAAGCTACTGTTGCAACAGCTGAATTGTGTAGCCACTCTGAGTCTGCAGAACCAGGTATTTTTATCTATTTTACATTATTGAAGTGATTGTTTTCCCATAGACCCCGAGTCCCTAAATGCTGAACAGGCTCTTTTCAGACAGGGATTTAAGTTGTTCTATCGGTGTCCGATTGCCAGAACAAAGCCACTGTTACAAAGATTGATGTTGTACTTGTTAATAATTTTCGGTACATATTGGGAACCAAGTAGTCAACGTGGGATTTTGCACATTTTTAGTATACTTTCTCTCATTTAGGTCATGATTAAAAAACGTGGGGGCTCTGTGTGTAATTCTGTGTGATCAAGATTTACTTCTGTTTTTAGATTAAGAGCAGATGCTGGCATTTATAATTCAAAGTTTTCCTCAGTGAGTTGGATCATAAGGGTGTCTTTGTCTTTGTCCTGCAGCTAAAAACTAAAACATAATGAAAATTAAAAGCAAAAGGAAAAGAATATGAAATGGTTTTCTTGGCTAAGAAACAGACGTGTCTAACATGATGTAAAAATTGCATCAAGTCAATGGTCTGATCCTGTCATTTTAAATGAAACAAGTTTCACTATGTTTTTAATTTTATTTAGAAAAGCAATTAAAAATGTACTTGGATCAATTTTATATATTTCTCTGGAGGATTTATTCACTTTGATGGTTTCAAATATGCCGTCTTTGCTTTGTTTCCCAAAAAGTGAGACTTCATAGAACAGCTTGTTCTGCTGGGTTATAAAAAGCTTACACTCCTTTTGACAACACATGCATTTAATTAATGTATACATATTTACTTTTCTACAGAATATTTTCATCTCAACAATCAGGAAGACGACTGCAGACGTTTTGAGTTTTTTTGGAGGCCCCTCTTTAGTGAAAATTGTTCTGTTCCTTCTAAACACTTTTTCAAGGCTTCAACTTAGTTGTACTAAATGTTTTGGTCATCTGGATGTCAACTGCAGTACCTAATAAGTTTCTAATTATTTTAAATCTCTACAGAAGTTCAAAAATTGAATCATTTATTCTCTATCAACCCCGGTACTAATTTGGTAACTGATCCGAAGAGAGTCAGATGTAATTAACTGTCCTTGTTGCAAACATACTTCTGACTACTGTGGAGTTTATATTCCTAATGGTGGCCACATTCAGATGTTAGCTGGATGGCCACTTCTTATTCAGTCACCACTCTGAACTCTAATTACGCTTGCTGGTTGTCCAGTCCTGTACTTGCATGAGAATGAGTTCTCACAGTGGCAGTGGTATGCAGCTTAATTGCATACTTTTATGCAAATCAAGTTCAGCTCCAAACACTTGGTTCAACTGTGTGATTGCAGTAAAACTTTCACCTCATGAATGCAAACTTGAAGCCCATTGTTACCCGTGGTTAACATGACGGCAGGCAACGCACAACATAAGCAGAATGCAGAAGAAATGTGTCGCTGGATTTGTCTGTCCCAGAACTTAGACATTTTCTTTTCAACAAAAGCTAAACTATAAAGTGGTCGGATGCCAAACAGCTTAGTTTTATTCGAGTGGAAAATGTATGGTTTGTCATATGCTTTTAGGATGAAAAATAACTTGGGATTGTGGAATAATTCATGGATTTCTAAGTAAGAATCATTCCTGGAAACCGTGATTGTAACAAAAACCCAAATGTATTAACATGGAAAACGTTCTCTCCTGTACTACATCACATTGTGTGAAAGGATCTTAAAGTGCAGCACTTCATGTGGGCATTAGGTTTTGGATGTAAAATACACAATCCTTCTATTATAAATTTTAGTTTTAATAATTTGACCCTAAATCACTTGATATTTCACAGGAAGTGTCCAAAATTCTATACTTTGCTCTATTACCAAGATCAGTTCACTGGTTCGTTGAAAACTATTGAAGAATTCAAGAAATGAATACACCAAAATAAAACATACTTTGGCTCTTTTGGGATTTGATGTTTTTTTAATGATATTGCAAAACAATTTCTCGGGGACTTGAACATTTTCGTATTGTATTATGGTTTTCCAAATTTCTTTAGTAAAATTCTGAAAATATATTTTCTCTAACATCCTTAACTGAACTACAGTGAAAGTAATTGTCTTCATAGCTCATCAGAAGATAAAGTCCACCTCAAGAGATGCTGACAAGTCATATTTTCCAAGTTCAAATCGAGTCTCAAGTCACCAAGGTACAAAATTCGAGTAAAGTCTTTGAATGGAAAGTCTAAGTTAAGTCTTCATCTCCAATGGCTGAAATAAATGTATTCCTATCAAATCCTAGACATCGAGTGTATCACTGACACTGCGTCACTGCAGCTTATATACTGCTTATATACCTATACTGTTCATATACTTAAATTATATATTCATTATTTTTAAATCTTTTAATTTCCATAAACAGTTATATCATTTATCTAGACATGCAGAAAATTGCAAAACATTTCTTTACATCATTTGGAAAATTGATAACATGTAATATTTACCCTGTTAGAAATATAAACAGGCTTTTCCTGTTAAGCTACAGCTTACATTGACAGATTGTTTTGAGCTATTAGGCGCCTATCCATGAATGTCATTATTTAATAATCAAGCACATCCTTAATAGGAAAACATGTACAGCCGAGCATCACCTGTCAGGGTTGCAGCTTTCAGCTTACATACAGGTTTCATTTCAATCTTCATACATTCCTTATTCTAAATCGTTACTTTTCAGCTTTGTATTATCCTGCCGAAGGGTAAACCACTACCCCAGTTTCAAATCTTTGGCAGCCTCTAATGACTTTTCTTCCAGGATTGCCCCATATTTAGTGCCCATAATCCTATCTATTCTGACTAGCTTCCATGTCTCTACGGAGCAAATTATCCCCATAGCCTGATAATGAAAGCACGTTTCAGCGTAGTTGATTATGCGGCAAAACTGATGGTGGAATCGAGGACTGCCGCAGGCTAAACTTGGAGGAACTTTCTGTTCTTTGGTAACTCCAGACCACTTCTGCGTCAGGAATGATACATTTGTTCTGTTTCAAATCTAAAAGATATGATGTAAGGATGATGTGGACCCAGACTGTCCAGGTCCAAGCAATTAATGTGGTCCAGGTATGGGAGAAAACATGACATCCACCAAGGACTCCCCACTTCCTCATTCAGATAAAGTAGGTGTGCCAGAACACAGGCCATCCATACCTCATGGCGGGGGGGGGGGGGGGGGGGGGGGGGGGGCCGGGCGGGCCGCCCGGCCCCCCGCGCCCGGCGGCCGCCGGGGGAGGGGCGGGGGGG